>CAUYON010211767.1:0-15839 GCA_963573935.1 Arctocebus calabarensis
CCCAGTTTTTTTTTGTGGAGACAGAGTCTCACTCTATCGCACTCGGTGGAGTGCTGTGCCATCACAGCTCACAGCAACCTCCAGCTCTTGGGCTCAAGCGATTCTCTTGCCTCAGCCTCCCAAGTAGCTGGGACTACAGGCGCCCACCACAGCGCCCGGCTAATTTTTGATGCAGTTCGGCTGGGGCCGAGTTTGAACCCGCAGCCCTCAGTATATGGGGTCGGCGCCCTACTCGCTGAGCCACAGGCGCCGCCCTTTATCTTGTTTTATTTGAGTGTTGTTCTGTGGCCCAGGCTGGAGTGCTGTTGCATCAGCCTGGCTCATGGCAGCCTCATAGTCCTGACCTTGGATGGTCTTCCTGCCTTGTCCTCCCAGAGAGCTGAGATTGCTGGTGTGGGCCATCATGACTAGCATAATTTTTTCTTTTTTTTTTTTTTTTTTCTCTTTCTCTTTCTGGTGCTCTTCTTTTCTTCTCTCTCTCTTTTCTCCCTGTACTAAAAGGCCATTTGAATGCATCAAAACACACAGACAAAGAAGATCAAGAGGAAGGAGAAAGTGAGAGAAATGAGTAGGGGAAGGTAAATATGAAGAAGAAATCTACACATGAGGAGGAACCAACACTAAAGTTCTGGCAACTTGAAAAATCAGAACACATCAACTCTCCCAAGGGATCACAATGCGGCTGTCACAGAAGGTCCCATCTATAAAGAAATCATGCAAATGACAGAAAAGGAGTTTTGATTATAAATGGCAAAAACGGTGAAGTGAATTGAAGGAGGAGTGGAACCAACCAAAGGAAATCCAAAAATTGACTCAATGAATGATTGAAAGATGTGGCAAAGTCACCAAAGACCTGGACGAAATTAGAAAGGATATAATGGATTTTTAATTATTAAAGGAATCATTCAGAGAGTTTCAAAATATAGTAAACAATTTCAACAACAGTTTTAAACCATGGAGAAGAAAGAATCTCAGAGCCTGAAGACAAGGCTCTTGAGGTAACTCACTCATTTAAACAGGCAGAAAAGAGGTGACTATAAGGAGGGCAATCACTTAGAGAATTATGGGACTACATGGCGTGTATGAACACATAAATTATATGTGTCCCTGAAGGAGAAGAAGAGAATCTCAATGCTATGGAAGCCCTACTGGAGAATACATAACTGAAAATTTCCCAAGCTTCACCAAAGATTCAGACATACTCCTTCTAGAAAGATATTAAACCCCGGGTTGTCTCAATTTAAACAGAACATCCCCTAGACACATTGGAATTAATGTGGTTAAAGTCAAAATGAGAGAAAATTCTGCAAGCTGAAAGGTATAAGCAGCAATTGAACTACAAGGGCAAATCCATCAGTGTGTCAGTGTGACAGAGTACTTCTCAGCTGAAATTATACAAATCAGAAGAAAGTTGGCTCCCACTTTCAATCTACTCAAAACAAAACAACTGCCAGCCTCAGATTCTATACTCAGCAAAACTAAACTTTCATATTCAATGGCAAAATCAAACAATTTATTGAGAAACAAACATTAAGGAAATTTGCCACTGTGAGAGCTGATCTGTACAAAGTACTCAGACCAGTCCTATTCACACATCAACACAACATACCACCAGCAAGGTCAAGTCACTTGGAAATCAATAGACAAAACCCGGCTTCCAAAATGTCTCAAGTGATCAAACAAGGCAACAGACCTCCATGCAGCAAGATGAACAGAATTCTTCCCTGCTTATAATTCTCTCAATGAATGTCAACAGCTTGGACTCCACACTGAAGAGGCACAGGCTGACTCCCTGGTTAAAACAATAAAAGCTATGCATTTTCTACCTATAGGAAGCATGTATTACTCACAAGGACACATTTAGCCTCAGGGTGAAAGGATGGAAAACATTAGGCAAATGGAAATTATAAGAAAGTGGGAGTTGTGATCCTTTTTGCAAATACAATGGTTTTTAAACCTAAAAACCCAAGTCAGCTTCAAAAAAGGGCTTGTGCCTGTATGGCAGGATCTATTTCAAAACATTGAGAAAGAAGAAACCCTCCCCAATTCTTTCTACAAGGCAAACATCACCCTCATACCAAAACCAGGAAAAGATCTAACCAAAAAAAAGAAAATTACAGACCAATATCATTAATGAATATTGACATAAAAATTCTCAATAAAACTCTAGCAAATACAAATCCACTACACATCAAAAAAATAATGCTCCACCACTAAGTTGGCCTCATCACAGGAATGCAATGCTGGTTTAATAAATGCAGAAGCAAAAATGAAGACCATATGATCCTCTCAACAGGTGCAGAAAAGGATCTGATGAAATCCAGCATCTTTTCTGATATGAACACTTAAGAAAATAAGCATAGATGGCACATTTCTTAAACTGACAGAAACCATCTATGACAAACCCACAGCCACTATTATACTGAATGGAGAAAAACTGAAAGCATTTCCTCTGAGATCTGGAACCAGACAAGAATGTCATCTTTCACCACTATTATTTAACATAGTGCTGGAAGTCTTGTCCAATGCAGTCAGGTAAGAGAAAGATATCAAGAGTATCCAAATGGGGACAGAAGAGGTCAAACTTTCACTCTTTGCAGATGTATGATCTTAGAAGATCCAAAGAAGTCAACCCTGAGACTCTTGGAAGTGATCAATAAAAACAGTAATGTCTTAGGATGTAAAATCAATGTCCACAAACCAGTAGCCTTCGTATATATTCCAACATCAGTCAAGCTGAGAATCAAATCAAAGACACAATACCCTTTACAATACCTTCAACAAAAATGAATACCTTGGAATATACCTAACAGAAGATGTGAAGGATGTCTATAGATAAAAGTATGAAATCCTGAGGGAAAATACAGCAGAAGATTTTAACAAATGGAAGAACACACCATGCTCATGGATCACTGTTCAAAATGTTTATAGTACCTCAAACAATCTACAGATTTAATGCAATCCCCATTAAAACACCGATGTTATACTCTAAAGAACTTAAAATACTATTTCTTTGTTTTGTATGGAACCAGAGAAAACCCTGAATAGCCAACTCCATTCTACAAAATAAAAATAAATCTTCAGGCAACACATACCAGACTTCAGTTTATACTACAGGTCTATGGGGATCAAAACAGCATGCTACTGGCATAAAAGTAAAGACATAGGTCCATGGAACAGAATAGAGAACCTAGAGATGGAACCAGACTCAGATCACCACCTGATCTTTGCTAAACCAAACAAAAGCATACATTGGAGAAAAGAATCCCTATTTAATAAATTGTGCTAGGAGAACCAGTTTGCCCACATGTAAAAGACCGAAACTGGAGCCACACCTCTCACCACTTTCAACAATCAACTCATCCTGGGTAAAAGATTTAAAACCAAGAGACAAAATGATATAAACTATAGAAGAAAGTTGGGGGGAAAACTCTTAATGTTATTGTCCTGGGGAAAGCATTTATGAGGAAGTCCCCATTGACAATTGCTGCAATGACAAAAATAAATTAATGGGACTTGGTTGAGTTAAAAAGCTTCTGCACAGTTAAGGACACAATCAAGGAAGCAAACAGACAACCTTCAGGATGGGAGAAGCTATTGAAAGTTACAAAGAATAACAGAATCTACAAAGAACTCAAGCAAATCAACAGGAAAAGAGCAAACAATCCCATTAATCATTGGGCAAGAGACCTGAACAGAATCTTTTCCTAAGAGGACAGATGAATGACCAACACATGAAAAAAAATGTTCATCATCCCTAATCATCAGAGAAATGCAAATCAAAACTACCTTGAGATATCACCTAACCCCAGTGAGAACAGCCCACATTACAAAGTCCCAAATCTGCAGATGCTGGTGAGGGCATGGCAGGAGGGGAACATTTATACACTGTTGATGGGATTACAAATACACCCTTTTCAGAAGGAAATAGGGAGAAACCACAAAGAGCTAAAAGTAGTCTTTCCATTTGATCCCATAATCCCACTACTAGGTATCTGCCCAGAAGAAAAAAATCATTTTATGATAAAGATATTGTCCTCAAATGTTTCTAGCAGTTCAATTCACAATTGCAAAGAGCTGGAAACAACCCATGTGCCCATTATCCATGAATGGATTAATAACCTGTGGTACATGTACACCAATGGAATACTAGTCCACCATAAAAAGAGAGGGAGACTTTGAATCTTTTGTATTTAACTGGGTGGATCAGGAGAACATCCTCCAAAGTAAAGGAGCACAAGAATGGAAGAGGAGCAGCCCATGTACTCAATACCAAGTTGAACCTAGTAGATCAACAATGACTGGCCCAAACAAGAGAAAAAGACAATTAAGTTCAAGAAGTGGGGAGTCGGTCATGGGATAGGGGGCTTGGTAACTCCCACTTGACAGTTACAACAATAGGGGAACACAGAACATTCCCTGGGTAAAGGACTCAACTGCAACATGGGCATTACCTTACAAATACAAACAATGTAACCTAATTGTATGCGCTCTCATATTAATCTGAAATTTATAAAATCAAAAATAACAAAAATTACAAAAGTTATATTTGACAAACTCACTGCCAACATCATACTGAACAGGGTAAAGGTGAAAGCATTTTCCCTAAGAACTAGAATAATAAAATGGTGCCTTCTTTCACTATTCCATTCAAGATAGTATGGGAAGTCCTAGTCAGAGCAATCAGGCAAGGGAAAAAAATAAAGGACATTCAAATCAGAAAAGGAGAAATCAAGCCAGGCACTGGGCTTAGATGCCCAGGCAGGTGGATTGTTTGAGCTCAGGAGTTTGATACCAGCCTGAGGTAGAGCGACATCTCGTCTCTAAAAAATAGCCAGGTGTTGTGGCAGATGCCTGTAGTCCCAGCTACTTGGGAGGGTGAGGAAAGAGAATTGCTTAAGCCCAAGGGGTTGAGGTTGCCATGCGCTGTGTCACCATGGCACTCTACCAAGGGTGACAAAGTGAGACTCTGTCTCAAAATATATATGTATTTTTCTTTAAATGCTGAATATCACTAATCATCAGAGAATAAAATTTAAAACCACAGTGAGATGACAGCTACCCCTGACAGAATGGCTATTATCATGATACAAGGTCAAAAAAACAATAGATGTAGATGTGGTGGAAAGAGAATGCTTATTCACTATTGGTCAGAATGTAACTTATTAAAAGCTCAATAGAAAACAGCATGGAGATCCCTCAGAGAATTACAAGACCTACCATTCAATCCAGCCATCCACTACTGGGATCCATCAATACCACAGAAGTCATTATATCAAAATGATGTCATTTTGACACATTATATCATCAAAATGACACATGGCCTTGAATGTTTCTTCCAGCATAATTCACAATTGAAAAGATAGGGAATTAACGTAAGCACCCGTCAACTGAGGTGGGGATAACAAAATACTCATGCATACACACACAATGACTACCACTCAGCCATAAAAAAGAATGAAATGATGTTTTTGCAGCAACTTGGATGGAACT
The DNA here is from genome assembly GCA_963573935.1 of Arctocebus calabarensis. Lineage (NCBI taxonomy): Eukaryota > Metazoa > Chordata > Mammalia > Primates > Lorisidae > Arctocebus > Arctocebus calabarensis. The sequence continues at coordinate 5,494 of CAUYON010211767.1, forward strand.
GGAAGCCATAATCCTAAGTGAAGTATCCAGGAATGGAAAAAGGAGTAGCGCAGGTACTCACTTATGATGGGAGCTGAGGGATGGGTATACCTACCTGGTCACACAGAGTGGTAGAAGGGACTCTGGAGACTCAGAAAGGGGAGGCTGAGGGGATGTGAAGGATCACAACCTACCTGTCTGGTCCAGTGCGTACAGGTTAGGTGACTGGCACACGAAGGGGCCTGACTTCACCACTGTACAATTCATCTGTGTAAGGAAACCAGTTCTACCCTCTAATTCTGCTTACATAAGAAATGAAAACAAAAGAGAGTAAGATTCAATACAAATAGGGCAGCTCCTGAGGCTCAAGGAGTAGGGCGCCGGCCCCATACGCCAGGAGGTGGCAGGTTCAAACCCAGCCCCGCCAAAAACTGCAAAAAAAAAAAAAAAAAAAAAAAAAAAATCAACACAAATAAAATCCAGCAAAGCACACCCGAAGATTCCAGCACTAAAGAAACTTCTAAAAGATATTCTCCAGGATGAAGACAAATGGTCCCCCAAAGGATGGTTGGAAACGCACAATGGAATACTGAGGAATGTATACAAGTCTAAAGAGTTTGTATAAAAGAAAAACAACAACCACAGCATCTAGATTGTGAGTTAACAAAATAGAACAAAAATACTGGAAAACAAAAGCCTGTGAGTTGGGGAGGACAATGATTGGAATTAATGTCAAGACAGGAGGGACCTTTAAAATGTGGTTCTACTTTGCACTCTGTTAAGTTTAATATGCATGACAAAAGGCTGTGTTTTGGTATGTAGCCTGGAGAAACCTTGATAGATCATATAGAGGTATGTATGAGTATGAATATGTATATTTACAGGGTGGCCATGAGTTTGTATGCAATTTAAATAAATAAGACAGACAGAGAGACAGAGAGAGAAAGACATAGATAAGAATGCTTGTGGTATGTAAAAGAATGAAATTGAACCCACACCTCTCTCCACTCACTAAGATTGATTCAAGATGGATAAAAGATCTGAATCTAAGGCATGAAACAATAAAAGTCCTGGAAGAAAGTGGGGGGAAAACACTTGAAGGTATCAGGCTGGGGAAAGACTTTATGAAGAAGACTCCAGTGGTCATTGCAACAACAACAAAAATAAACAAACGGGACTTAATTAAATCCAATAGCTTTTGTATATCTGAGGAGACAACAACCAAAGCAAATAGACAACCACCAGAATAGGAAACATATTTGCATGTTATGAATAAGACAAAACCTTGATAACTAGCATCTACAGAGAACTCAAATTAATCAACAAGAAAAAAGCCAACAATTCCTTATATCAATGGGCAAAAGAGATGAATAGAACCTTCTCTAAAGAAAACAGATGGGCTCGGCGCCTGTGGCTCAGCGGGCTAAGGCGCCAACCATGTACACCTAAGCTGGTGGGTTCGAATCCAGCCTGGGCCTACCAAACAACAATGATGGCTGGAACCAAAAAATGGCCAGGCGTTGTGGCGGGCGCCTGTAGTCCCAGCTACTTGGGAGGCAGAGGCAGGAGACTCGCTTAAGCCCAGGGATTGGAGGCTGCTGTGAGCTGTGATGCCACAGCACTCTACCAGGGTGACAGCTTGAGGCTCTGTCTCAAAAAAAAAAAGAATACAGATGAGTGGCTGACAAACATATGAAAAAATGCTCATTGTCCCTAATTATCAGAGAAAGGCAGATCAAAACCACCCTGAGATATCACCTAACCCCAGTGAGAATGGCCCACATTACAAAATCTCAAAGCTGCCAGTGGGATTGCAAACTAATACAACCTTTTTGGAAGGAAGTATGGAGAATCCTCAAAAAACTCAAACTACACCTGACCTACCATTAGATCCTGCAATCCCATTACTGGGCATTTACCCAGATGGAAAAAAAATCATTTTATCATAAAGACATTTGCACCAGACTGTTTATCGCAGCTCCATTTACAATTGCCAACCTGTGGAAACAACCTAAATGCCCACCAATCCAGGAGTGGATTAATAAACTGTAGTATATGTATACAATCGAATACTATTCAGCCATGAAAAAAATATGGAGACTTTACATCTTTTGTATTAATGTGGATGGAGATGGAACACATTCTTCTTAGTAAAGCATCACAAGAATGGAGAAAGCACCTGTAGCTCAGTGGCTAGGGCACCAGCCACATACAACAGAGCTGGTGGGTTCAAATCCAGCCTAGGCCTGCCAAACAACAATGACAACTACAACCAAAAAATAGCCAGGCATTGTGGCAGGCCCCTGTAGTCCCAGCTGCTTGGGAGGCTGAGGCAAGAGAATCGCTTAAGCCCAAGAGTTTGAGGTTGCTGTGAGCTGTGACGCCACAGCACTCTAACGAGGGCGACAGCTTGAGACTCTGTCTCAAAAATTAAACAAATAAATAGATCAAGATAAGATAAATAGAAACAAGAATCCAATATACTCAATTCTGATATGAGGACAATTGATGACCTAGTACATGGTGGGGGTAGGGGAAGGGGAGAGCAGAGAGAGGGAAGGAGGGAGAGGGGGGGGGCTCATGGTGTGCGACACATCTCTGGGAGGCAGGACATAGTTATAAGAGGGACTTCACCTAACAAATGCAATCAGTGTAACCTGGTTCTCTGCACCCTCAATGATTCCCTAGCAAGAAAAAACATAATAATAACATAAAATAAAAAATAAAAACTTTGTACTTCAAAGGACACTATCCAGAGGGTGATAAGACAATCCATAGAATGAGAAAAAATATTTGCAGACCATATACTTGATAAGGTTCTAGTAACTAGAATACACAGTAGAACCTCTGTAATTGACCACCTCCCTACATTGACCACCTCTTTAAATTGCCCTAATTTTCATAGACTGGTCATACACCACATATACATATCAGTACAGTAGGCCTAGTTCCTTATGTTGAGAACCTCCATATGTTGACCAGTTTGTAAAAAAAAAAAAAAAAAGGAATGTTTGTGGTGGTGGTGTTTGAAAAGCAAAACCTTGGGAACAACTGCAATGTCTGTGCATATGGGAGATGTTTGATAAACTCCAGTACATCAATATCATGGAAGAGCGTGCTGTCGCTAAGAAAACACGGCAGATCCGCGTGTGTCCACATCACAGTGGGAAATAGCAAGTCTCAGAAACTGTTCACATATATACACACAGAAAAAGGATACAAGACTTTGAGCAAACAGGACAGGCTTGGGGGTGGAGATGGGTGATGTGTGGCAGGGTGTAGAAATGGGACTTTACTGATCCCATTTCTGATGATACTTTTTCTTTTTTTACAAAAATACTGTATTTCTTCTATAAACATAAAGTAATATTTAAAAGAGTTTGATATGATACAAAAGACATAAAACTGCTTGTTTTTAGGGGCAGGGACCGGGTCTGTTTTGAGCACTGACAACGACTCCAAATATGAGCAGGGTTTTATCTAATAAGCAGGACGATGGGAAACTTGTTTTCTCCTCCTCCTGTCTCTGTTTACTACTTTTGTACTCTGATCATGGTAAAAATAAAATCATAAAATATGTCCTTAAGACATGTCCCTGTCCTCCCTCCTCCCACACCCCAGCACTTGTGTAAGAACCTGGCGCAAGGCCCAGACTCACCGCTGCTCATCACCTGCACGTCCTCTTCATGCATGTGGTTCATGTTTAGGTGCTTAACGGTGCAGCCTAAAGACACATGGAAACTCATTCTGGGGCTCAGTGCCTGTGGCTCAACCGGCTAAGGTGCCAGCCACGTACACCTGAGCTGGCGGATTCGATTCCAGCCTGGGCCTGTCAAACAACAATGATGGCTGCAACCAAAAAATGGCTGGGTGTTGTGGCGGGCACCTGTAGTCCCAGCTACTTGGGAGACAGAGGCAGGAGAATAGCTTGAGCTCAGGAATTGGAGGTTGCTGTGACCTGTGATGCCACAGCACTCTATCCAGGGTGACAGCTTGAGGCTCTGCCTAAAAAAAAAAGAAAAGAAACTCATTCCAGGGTTCCTGGACTTTCAGGAGACCTCTTCCCCCACAGACAGTAGCAAATAAGGACACATTTCAACAAGTTCTAGCAAGGAGTACAGCTCAGCGATGACCTGCAGCTTAGACAGCAGTGTCTCAGCAAAAGAACAATCTCAGAGTGACTGTGACCCCCAAATTATTGTCAGCCTGTGACAAGTAGAGCACAAGCCCTGATGTTACCCTGCATGGTGTTCCCATCCCAACAGGAAGATGAGCAAAGTGTAGAAGCCTACTAATTAGAAAAAATGAAACACATGCTCACTGAATAAAGCTTTACACTTGCTGCTCATGGGAAAATTGACCATCAAAACAACAAGATTTTCACCTGTCATATGGGCAAGGATTTTTTTTTTTTTTTGGTAGAGACAGAGTCTCATTGTATCGCCCTTGGTAGAGTGCCATGGTGTCACACTGCTCACAGCAACCTCTAACTCCTGGGCTTAGGTGATTCTCTTGCCTCAGCCTCCCGAGTAGCTGGGACTACAGGCGCCCACCACAACACCTGGTTATTATTTTTTTTTTCTGTTTTTTGCAGTTCGGCTGAGGCTGGGTTTGAACCCACCACCTTCGGCATATGGGGCTGGCGCCCTACTTGCTGAGCCACAGGTGCCGCCCATGGGTAAGGATTTTTAAATCCTTACCCAGGGTTGACAAATGTTAATAGAAATAGATCTTTATATACAGTACAGGTGTAAGTAGAGAATAATTCAATCATTTTAGAGAGCACTTTAGCAATAAGCATCAAAGCATTAAAATTTTGCATACCCTCTGAGTCTAGCAATTGTACTTGAAATTTACCTTAACTAATCATGATGTCGTGCAGAGAGTTGACCACTGCATCCCCGCTTATAAGAGTAAGAAATGACACAGTATTTCACAGTATTCAACATTATGATCTGATTTAATGATGGTCTCATAAATCCACCTATACAATGGACTTAATAATATGCAGTTATTAACAATAATGTTGAAGAATGTATAATGGCATAGATTTGTGAAACAGCAAGTAAAGAAAAACAGGATACTTAAGTGCAGTTTTAAAAAGTACTTATGTATATGTGTGTGTATTTGTGTACGTAGTATATTTTTAGGAAAAAAAACTCTGGAATATTAGCAGTGGTTACATCCAAATGGTGAAAGTTTGTCCTTATTTATTTTCTTCTTTTTTCAAATCAGAATTTTTTAGTTTTTCTAACATTAACCCTTAATACCACTGTAATTCCAAAAACATTTTGGAATATCTGCAGGGCCCCAGTTGAGGTAAATGTTTCCCCTGTTTCTAAACCGTATAGCTCTCTTCTCCACAAAGCCAAGCCCAGACAGAGGGGAGACCCACACAGATCTGGGGTACAGGCACATCAACTTCCTCTTCCTCCCTGATCCTAGAGCGGAATCTGAGGCCTGCCCACAGATCCACGTCTCTCGTCAGGTCAAGGCTGGGACAGGACCAGCTTCATCATGCTGTGGCTCTGCCTGGCCTCCAGCAGAGGGTCAAGGAGGCCTAGGCTGATGAGAGGAGGAGGAACCTCTGGGAGCCACTGCCTTACCTATGACAGTGAGGGCAGCTGCCCTGAGGGAGGTCTGTGGGTTCCCCAGGAGCTCCAAGCTCTGGGACAATAAGTCCCCCTTGAGCGACTGTTTGCCTCTGTGGACCTGCAGAGCCAAAGAAGGTAGTGATGACCAGGAGAGGGGACACTGGGGACGTTACCAAAGACCTTCTAGCAGTCACAGCACCTACCCTGCATACAGCAGCATCTATCTCAGGGCTCTGTGTACTGTGTGACTCTGTGCCCCAGGCCCACCAGCCTCTCCAGCCCAGCAGGGACTCTGCAGCCAGTGCAGAAGGGGCAGGTTGCCCCCAGCTCCTGACAGGAAAAGGAAGGGCACAACTGCTGTGGAGCCAGAAGGCCCAGGGGTGAGGAATCCTGGCTGAAAACTGAACATTTAAGGGCTGAGCATGTAGGCTGGGCAGTGGTGTAATTCCGGTATTGTGAATCCCTTACGTAGATAGAGCACTTTACAGAGAACCTTCACAGCCAGCCCCCCATGATGCCTTGTGGTTTTGGAGGGGGACAGTTGGGTTCTGCTCAACTCTGCAGAGAGAACAGTGAAGCCAGGGAGGGTCAGGGCAGCATCACACCTGACCCTGCAGAACATTCCCTGGATGTCCTTGTCCCGCCCATGGTGGATAATGTTCTGCAGGCTCCTCACCATCCAGGAATCTTCATAAGAAAGGAACCAGCCTCTGGAGAGCCTTTGATGGTGGGGAAGAAGGCAGAGCCCACTCAGCACCCTGGGGACCACGCAGCACTGTCAGGACTTAGAGCACAGAGTCAGCGTAAAAGTGAAACCGATATGGGAAACCTAGGGGCTGGACATGCTGAGGACATGACGGTTCAGGGGGCTCGGGCAGTTTGAGGACACGCCTGGGTCAGTGTCCATACTGGGAGTTGTGCTGCCCTCAGATGGGGGTGGGGTGGACTCAACTTGAGGCAGCAGAGGGAGCCAGGGAGGAAAAGCAAATGCTTTGGAGACTCACTGGTGGTCCCACTGGACCCTCCCCACACTCTTACATTTTTCTGGATGCAGTGCCAGGTTACTGATTCCCTGCAAACCGATTTCTTGCATGATGATGCTGGGGCCCTTGAGTCACTGGGTTAGAGTGCACAGAGACACTTGTCCCAGGGTCTGTGCCACGGGCAGGTGCCAGAGGAGCTGAAGGCAGGACAGCACAGTTATGGATGGGGGAGAGATTGTGGGGGCCTGTGTGCCCTTGGCCCTCCCTCAGATCCCTGCCCTGGTAAGGACTGTGTCCAGGTGACAGAGGTGGCAGATCTGGTCATGTGGAGCAGAGACTGGGGGGAAGGGCCTGGGCTAATGCTGCTGAGGCTTGAACGTGGAGCCCCATGCTGGAATCTGTGCATTATCCTGGGAGGACCAGAACTGCGAACCCCCTTCCCAGCTCTCTCTGCCTCCTTTAACTAGTCCCCTGACGTGCCAGGGAAGGGAACCCCCTGTGAGGTGGCTTCTCTTTTCTTCTACTTCCTGACTTAACATCCCGCTAACAGTCAGTCCCTCACTACCGGAAGTGGACAGCCCAGGCTCCTGAGCTCTCCCAGCTCTCACCTGCACATAGAAGGCCCTGCCCAAGATCTCCTACCCTTGTCCACACTGTGGAGCAACTTGTCAACACGGCTCAGGGGTCGGTGAAGAAGGGAGGGTTCGCACACTCTCACCATTGCCCTGGGATGGATCACGGGAAGCCAGCAGTTGGTGGGGGTGGGGGAGGGGTCAGGGGCGAGTGTGCACCCACAGGGAAGACGGGAGGCCTGAGGGGTCAGGACAGCAGAGGGCCAGGCGTGGGGAGGGAGGGTGGGAAGCTGCTAAGTTTGGGTGCTGCCCCCTGGGAGCCTGGGGTCAGGGTTGAGGTGATGCCAGGGACACGGGGGAAGTGGCTGCACCTTGTCAGGCCCAAGACCCCTAAGTAGAAAGATGTTGGAACTGGACAGGAGGTCCCGCAGCAATGCTCATTTGCATGGAACACCACTTCCTCATGTGCGGCTGCCAGGAGCACCAACTTCGCTACTCCAGGGCACAGCCGAAGGCCACCGCCATCGGGATAGTGAAAAGAAAAGGACCACAGGTGGGCAGGGTGCTGTGCCCGGGGCTGCAGTCCTGCGCTGGCGAGTTGGAGGCAGTCTCAGCCCTGGCAGCTGATTCTGCTCTTCTGCTGACAAGACGTCCCACTCTAGGGCCCGTCCCCAATGGCCCATCCACTCAGAGTCCAATGACAGACACTGCAGGGATGTCCTAGTGCCCTGGCTTTCAGATCCTGCTGTCACTCTGGACATCCACACCCACCTCGTCAGAGTGTCTCTCCTTTGTTTGTTTTATTTGTTTCCGTTTTCATTCTGGGTTTCATTGGAAGAAAACACTCTGAGGTTTAAAAACAGCAGGAGGGCCACTAATTTAGGAGCCCCGCCCCCACGTCCCACGTGAGGAGACTGAATCCCGGCAGCGCAGCGAGTGAGGACGCCACCCAGGCTGACGCTAATGGCCAAGCCTGAGTGGAGAGGGTGACTAGGGCCTGTCATCTACCATCTGACTGTCCTCTTCATGTGTAGAGTTATGAGCACAGTAGGGGCCACAGTATGAGCAGTGAAACAGCGCATGTGACGAGAGGGGTGAGGAGACATCTTAGAGGACGCTCCAGGGCATGATACTGTCTCACCCCCATCAGGTCCTGCTCCCTTCCTCACATCCCGAAGAGATCAGCATCTAGTCCTCCGGCTCTCAGGAATGGACTCGCTGCATTTCTCTACCACCTGGAGAGGAGGCTTACCTAGTGGGGAAAGGGACCAGCTCTGGCTGCTTGGGCCCCCCTCCATCTTCCAGGGAGCATTTTGCTTAGTCACACAGTAGAGATGACGCAGCACAGCCAACAACAGCCAAGGGAAGAATTCCCGGACACAGGGGCCTCCTCACACGGGGGTCCTGACAGCATCTCACACAAGGCACATGTCACCTGGGGAGTGAGGAGCGGAATTGCCCAGGCCTGGACCACGATCCCTCACCCTGAAAACCTGGGCTGGAATCCTACCCTCTCCTTCCCTGTCACTGCCCCGAGGGCACAGCTCACTCTGACCCAGGCTCATAAGAAACATCCAAAAACTAAACGCCCACACGTGACACCTAGGGAATTGAGGGGCCACCCACACCCAATCTGCTTCCTCTTCGGCTCACTTGACATTAAACGTGGAAAGGAACGTGACTCTGTCCAGCAGAGGATGGTTTCCGGCCCTCTGTGCGCACAACCTCCAGGCCTCCCAGCCCCCCTCCGGCCCTGTGCCCCATGCCACACCCTCCCTCAGGCTTCTGTCAGATGCTGCCAGCCCAGAATGGGGAGACAGCACAAGCGGGTGCGCCCTATCAGTGTCCTTGTCCTGCAGTGGGGCTGGCCCTGCCCTTCCTCCACTACGCACTCTTACACCCACAAGTGCTGAAAGGAGGGCAAAGTGCCCTGTGAGGTGGGCACTCAGGATGCAGGGTGAGTGAACACTCTCTCTTTGCCCCGCCGCAGGGCCCACTTGACCACTGAAGTCAAGCCCTTCATCTGTAACTCTGCCCCCAGCTCCTCAACAGGATATGCCAGCCCCCTCCCTAGTGCTGACCACACAGGCTGGGCGTCATCTCCCCTGTGTCCTCTCTGCAGTGGCTCATTTCCAGGAGGTCAGTGAACAGCTGCAGGACATTGAGAGTGGTGTCTCGCTGGAGGCCAAATGCCTTCCACAGGGCCAGAGTGGTGCTGCAAGACCCAGGGACAGCAGTGTCATGGGCTCTATGATGACACTTCTAGGATGACTCTGGCCTCAGGCCCATGAAGAGCCAGTTCTCAGAGACTAGAGAGAGTGAGACCAGAGAGGAATCGGCCAGAGGACATGGAGATGAGACATGCCAGGACCAAAGAGATTGGACGGAAAGAGATACTGTCCTTGCAGAGTGATTTTAATCTAGGCTGGGGCCAGGCACAGGGGCCTTTCTGGGCTTCAGGTACCTGTCCCAGGGCAGAGGCTGAGCAGCATGGGGGCAACAGTGCACGTGTCGCTACCTGCCAGGGAGCACATGGCTTGCAGGGTCTCCTCCTTTGTGCCGGGCTTCAAATGTTTGATATTTTGGAGTGATCCCACAACTCTCTCAGGGAACGATCAGTTTTTGCTGTCCATTTGTCTGCCATGGCATCACAGCTCACAGCAACCTCAAACTCTTGGGCTTCAGCGATTCTCTTGCCTCAGCCTCCCAAGTAGCTGGGAATACAGGTGCTGGTCCACCACATGCCCAGCTATTTTTTTGTTCCGGTTGTTATTGTTGTTTTAGCTGACCTGGGCCGGGTTCAAACCCACCAGCCTCAGTGTATGGGGCCCGTGCTGTGACCACTGTGCTATGGGCACCGAGCCTGGTTATAACTTTTTTAATTATGTAAATCTTGCTATAATCAAAATCGTCAATTAAATTAAAAGAACAGAAGCCTGGGAGGCGCCTGTGGCTCATCGAGTAGTGCGCTGGCCCCATATACTAAAGGTGGCGGGTTCAAACCCAGCCTCTGCCAAACTGCAAAAACAGAAAATAGCCGGGTGCTATGGTGGGCTATTTGAGAAGCTGAGACAAGTGAATCACCTAAGCCCAGGAGTTGGAGGTCGCTGTGAACTGTGTGACACCACAGCAGCACTCTACTGAAGGCGGTAAAGAGAGACTCTGTCGCTAATAAAAAAAAAAAAAAGAAAGAAAGAAATCTACACTAGACAATCAAC
>CAUYON010211770.1:0-30923 GCA_963573935.1 Arctocebus calabarensis
TAGTCCCAGCTACTTGGGAGGTGGAGGCAAGAGACTCGCTTGAGCCCAGGAATTGGAGGTTGCTATGAGCTGTGATGCCACAGCACTCTATCCAGGGTGACAGCTTGAGGCTCTGTCTCAAAAAAAAAAAAAAAAAAAAAATTAAAATTAGTGCCCCATAGAAACTCTAATTTAAGAAACGCTCTGCACCTGAACATTCTTACCTGGTATGAACCACAGTATAGGTTCGATGGAGTTGAAAGCAAGGTCACTAGAGCCACACTTCCTGGGCTTGAATCTAGATCCACAACTTAACTATGGGCAAGCTCCTTAACATCTCTATGCCTCAGATTCCTCATCTATAGGATGGGGAGAAGGGATACGACAATAGCAGTTACCGCATAGGAGTACACTGAAGACTAAATAAATGGGTTAATATCCGTAAAACACTTAACAAGTGTTGTCACTACTGTTAGAATTATGATATTTTAGGCTGGGTGCAGTGGCTCACGCCTGTAATCCCAGCACTCTGGGAGGCCAAGGCAGGTGGACTGCCTGAGCTCACAAGTTTGAGACCAGCCCGAGCCAGAGTGAGACCTCATCTTTAAAAGTGGCGGGCGCCTATAGTCCCAGCTACTTGGGAGGCTGAGGCAAAAGAATCACTTGAGCGCAAGAGTTGGAGGTTGCTGTGAGCTGTGATACCATAACACTCTACCCAGGGTGACAAAGTGAGGATCTCCACCCCCAAAAGAATTACAATATTTTGTTAGCAAGGAAGAATATTACTCTTCATGAAATCATTCCATAAATGTCTATGAGAAGAACAATAATACATACACTGTCTACAATTCTTTAAATCAAGACATTCTATTAGTTGAAACTTATACTGAACACACTGATGCCTACAGTCATATCTGGGGTGAGGTGAATAAAAAAACAGAAGCAATTCTTCACCTTAAGAAGTTGGAGAACAGGTTCGGCCCCTGTGGCTCAAGCGGCTAAGGCGCCAGCCACATACACCTGAGTTGGCGGGGCGGGTTCGAATCCAGCCCTGGCCCGCCAAACAACAAAGACAGCTGCAACCAAAAAATGGCCGGGCGTTGTGGGGGGCACCTGTAGTCCCAGCTACTTGGGAGGCAGAGGCAGGAGACTCGTTTGAGCCCAGGAATTGGAGGTTGCTGTGAGCCATGATGCCACAGCACTCTACCCAGGGTGACAGCTTGAGGCTGTCTCAAAAAAAAAAGTTGGAGAACTTTCTATAAATATGGTCCTCCTAAGCATCCAGTTTGAAATGTACCTTCTCTCCAACTTCCCTTACTTACTTCTTAGAATATGTTAAATCTTCTGGAAGGAAATTTAGCGCTAAAGAAATTCTGCCAGTCCTAGACCATTTTTGAGAGCTGTTTTCTACCACTCTTCCCTCAAAATAATAAATAGGACCCACAGACATGAAACTACTATTGTACACTGAAGAGCCTTTTCATGTGCAATATACCAAATTAGGTCTCTTACCTACAAGGCAAAATGCTTCCAGGGAACATCAATATCATCGGGGGAAAAATGGCTCAAGTTAAGTTACTTTATTATACTTTACTATACATTTTAAACATGGCATAAGTTATTCATACCTTATTTTGCATCAATTCCTTGAAATCTGGTGATCTATGATAACCAGTAGCAAGAACAACTCCATCCCCCAACTACTAATTAATTAAACAAGATATTAATATAGTAATTCTTTTGGATGGTAAGTCAAGAACCCATAATATGCCGTGCATGGTGCCTCACACCTGTAATTCCAGCACCTTGGGAGGCCAAGGCAGAAGAAGCTCTTGAGACCAGAAGTTCAAGACCAGCCTGAGCAACATGGAGATCCCATCTCTACAAAAAAAAAGAAAACTTAGCCAGACATGGTGGACCGTGCCTAAGTCCCAGTTACTAAAGAGGCCATTGCTTGAGCCGAGGATTTTGAGGTTGCAGTGAGCTATGATAACACTGCTACACTCTAGCCCAGCCAAAAGACAGAGACCTAGTCTCAAAAAAAACAAAAAATACACACACAACAGTTGAAACTCATTAGAGATGGATGAAAACTGAATGTTTTGCATTGTACTACCAGCCACAGATTGTGAAAAGCAAACTTCAACAGTACCGCCTTCATAGGAACCTGAAAAGGGTTGTTTGAGGCCAAAGGACACAACACTGAAGAAGTGTTTCTTGGGAGTATTTCTGAGCCAGCCAAAGGCTGGAGGAGAGCAACAAGTCATTCCTACCAACTTTCAATTCCTCTAGCCCACCTTCAACTTTAAGACCCTCCATATCTGACCCCCTCCGGTAGACCCACCACACTGCCTCCTCTATATTTAAGCCTCTGGAATTGGCTCACAGGCTTCCTCATCTTACACAGTGACCATCCAAAATACCTTTTCTCCCCTTAAAAATTCTTATTCCATCCTTCCTTTTCTCTGCATCCCCTTCTTTGTTCTTTGAGCTGCATACTTTGAGTATATCTTGGTCTATCATTTTTTTTAAGCTTTAACTAGAGTTACAGGTAAAATTTTCACAATTAGTTTCTTTAAAAACTGATACTCAAAGGCTCAGCACCTGTAGCTCAGCAGCTAGGGCGCCAGCCATATACACCAGAGCTGGTGGGTTCGAACCCAGCCGGGGCCTGCCAAACAACATTGACAACTACAACAAAAAAATAGCCGGGCATTGTGGTAGGTACCTGTAGTCCCATCTACTTCAGAGGCTGAAGCAAGAGAATTGCTTAAGCCCAAGAGTTTGAGCTTGCTGTGAGCTGTGACGCTACTGCACTCTACCCAAGGTGACATATTGAGACTCTGTCTCAAAAGAAAAAAAAAAAAAAAGATACTCAAAGTGATAGTTAAAGCACCAAAACAGATCTCTGTGAGTGAATAAACCTATTCAGGGCAGCACTATGTATTCAAAGGAAATTTTGTAAGAAAGGAAATGGTGTTGTTTTGTCTTCCACAGCAAGATAGAGAACAAAAGCAGCCAGGAAGGGGTCCCCCTCTTTTCCATTTCATCTTCCCACTGCCTTTCCTTTTGTTTACCTTACTCAAGGTAAGTAGTGGCCCAGGGTTAGCCAGTGATACTTCCAAATCCAAAGAGCCCGGTGGGTGAGCTCTTCTGAAACTAAAGACGTGCAGATCCGGAGAATATACATAACCATCAAAGATGAAGCAATATCTTTTATGTAGTGTCACCACACCTCTCAAAAGAACAGATTCCTACCAGAAATAGTCAAATATGGCCAGGTCATCTAAACAAATGCATCCTCCTAGGTACTGACTGCTGTTAGGATACCCAAGAGCTGCAGTCCATCCAATGCAATAGCAGATATCATTCTCTCTGTGAGCCTCTGACAAAAGCCCTAAATTAATCCCAAGTGTAAATTATCACCTCTGGGCAATTCATCTAGTAATTCCTTCTCCAGGTGATGAGTGTTGGGGGTGGGGTGCAGCAGCCTTTCCAAGTCCTTCCTTCCTTTATAGCCCCGGATATTCCCCACGCACCAGCCTGACCCTCAGACAGTTTACTAGTTATACCATTAGTTTAAAATTCATATACATCAGAGAGAAAAGACAGGGAAATAAATCCCCAAGACACGTGAATCCCAGACCATTGCTATACAAATAACCTTTCCAAATGATTCATATCCTTTACTTCAAAAATGAATTCACTGCCAAATGGGACACTCATAGGTCCCTGGTGGCTTGCAGGAATCCGTAGACCCTTTACGGAAAGCAATAGGATAATATTTAATAAGGATCAAATTAAAATGTTCATAGCACTGGGCCAGTAAATCTACTTCTCGAGAATTCATCTTCTAGAAATAATTCAACCAAAGAAAACAGCTCCGTGCAGATGTTTGCTAATCCACCACTTAGCATAGAGGGAAAGAGGAATCTGAACGGCCAACAAAGGTGAAGTGGGATAGCAAATTGTGATTTATCAGCCCCACCAACATCGGAGCAGTCATTGAAAAGTATAAACATGATTACACACCATATAAAACCATTTATAGAGTAAATTTAGGTAAAAAAAGAAAAAAGAACTGTATATCCATGATCAGATACACCTTCTCTAAAATGTTAAGCACCAACCAAGAGAAGAAAGGAAGACAAAAAAAAAAAATGGATGATGCAGGGTGGTGAGATTATGGCTCTTTTGTTGTTGAGCTTTCAAGTCAGCATCACAGCGCTGTGTGCCATTTACAAAGGGGGAAAAAATCAATTCTGTGCTAACCCAGATCGACAGGGATGTGAGTGGGGGTGGGGAAAGAGATTTTGCAGCACAGAATCAAACTCCTTTTTCCAAAGAGCTATGTGGCCTTCACCTGCAAAGCGACCTCTTCCACACACCGATGCCAGGACAAAGGCGGTTTCCAGGTGGCCCACACCGCGCCTCCCACCACCTGAGCCTCCTAAAGCGCGCTTTTGTCCCGCACAGCGTAGAGACCTCGTCAGAAGGCGCTGGGGTTAAAGGGAAATCATGCATTTCCAGGACAAGAGGTTTCATCATTCCTAGCATTAGCAACAGAATGGTGACAGAAGGTAAGTGGCAGATCTGCAGTCACCACGGCTCCTGCCGGGAAATTGAAAACAGCCCGCGCGGGGAGGCTCCGAGGAGCTGCGGCAGCCGCCGCAGAGGCGAGGCCGGCGGGCTGGGCGCGGGCGGCGGGGGCGGGGGCAGGGCGGTCCCCAGAGACCACGCATCTGCGTCGCCTTCGGCTGTTCTCAATGTCACCCACTACGAACGCAGCAGAAACCAGCCGCCGCAACCGGCCTGGCCTGATGACAGGACGTTCCCGTGGGCCGTTCCTCCCAGTTCTCACCGGGAGCGCTCGGGTCTCACTCCTAGCCAAGCGGGAGTGAAGAGGAACAGGAGGGGCCCACCTACGACAATGTTCCTTCCTCTTCCTACCTCCTCACAATGTTCCTTCCTTCTTCCTACCTTCTCACAATTTTCCCAACAATATTCAAAACGCGGCGGCTCACGCCTGTAATCCTGATACTCTGGGAGGCCAAGGTGGGAGGATTGCTTGAGGCCGGGAGTTCAAGCCCAGCCTGAGCAACATAGTGGGACACTCCCCCCTTCTCTAAAAAAAGAGGGAAGAAAAACTAGCACGGTGCTGTGGTCCTATAGCTACTTAGAGGCTGAAGCAGGACGATGGCTGAAGCCAGGAGTTTGAGGCTACAGCGAGCTCCGATGACACCTCCACACCACAGTCTAGGTGACAAAGCTAGACTCTGCCTCAAAAAATATTTAATTTTTAAATTAAAAAAAAAAACCTGGCTGGGTGCCTGTAGCTCAGTGAGTAGGGCGCCAGCCATACACACCAAGAATGGCAGGTTGGAGCCTGGGCCTGCTAAACAACAATGACAACTGCAACAAAAAATAGCTGTGCGTTGTTCTGGGCACTTGTAGTCCCAGCTACTTGGGAGGCTGAGGCAGGAGAGTCTCTTAAGCTCAAAAGTTTGAGTACTGTGAGCTGTGACACCACAGCCTCTACTGAGGGCAACAGAGTGAGACTGTCTCAAAAAACAAACAACAACAAAAAAAACCCTGAACTATGTAAAGCAGCTACATAGAACTACACAGACACTGAGATCAAGAAGCAAATTTTACAATTGCTGACCAGATTTTTACCCCAGCTTCAAAGGATCAAATGGTCCCTCTGCCTCGGGTTCCCCAGAACAGAATTCAATACACTTTCCCTTTTTAAGGCCAACAAGCCTTTGTTTCCACTTGCCTTTGGACATTCATATCATGCTTTTTTTTTTTTAAACTTTCTTTCCTCCATCAGACAATATGGTTATTTATGGCAGGAATTTTGTCTTATAGCAAATCCAGGATGCTTAGTATTGAGCTGAGCACAGGGTAGACCCTCCATACCAAAGTGGAACTGAAATTAATAAAGGCAAAAAGATAAGCAGAATGTCACATCTAAATACTAGAACAGTGCTAGCCCACAGAAATGCAATGCCTGCCACAATGGAGAACTACACATGTAATTTCAGTTTTGGCCGGGGCTGGGTTTGAACCCACCACCTCCGACATATGGGGCCAGGGCCCTACCCACTGAGCCAGAGGCGCCACCCCTACACATGTAATTTCAAATGTTCTAGTGCCCACATTAAAAGAAGAAAAACAGGTAAAATTTATTTTATTAATATTATTTAACATAGTATATCCAAATGTTGTCATTTCAACATGTCTGAATATTTTAAAACATTAATGAGATATTTCACTTCTTTTGTACTAAGTCCTTGAAGTTTGCTGTATGTCCTACAACTTCTGCTCACTCCAACTTGGACTGCCCATACTGCAGGTACTCAACAGTCACGAACAGCTGCCACACTGGGCAGCACACTGTTAAAGTTCCAAAAACCCCACAGTAGGTAAAAACACCTCCTCATAAAAGGAAATATTTTTGTAGTAATAAAGAACTCATTTAATTTCAAGTTTCCCATTAATCTGTTACCACTTCAGATTTGTTTTTAATAGCGCTAAGGAATTAACTACTAAATAACATATACTTTCCCCCTTTCAAATGTCTAGACCAGAAAATTTTAAAATAGATCATGACAGTCTTGACCAGGGTCCATATTTAATATTAAGAGAACTCAACAAGAGTTTGAGGAAGAATGCTGTTACTCTAGGATATAGTGCTTTGGGTGTTCTTCTCCCACTTGTTTGAAGAGATAATTAGCAGGTTGTGTTGTTTTAGTGAAGTAATTAATATTTACTGAAGAGCTAAACACTTCCCTTCTAAAGTCTACTTTTCACAAATATTACATAAACAATTAGTAGTTAGAAGGATTTGATGCTATCAAGACATTAGTACCAGGGACCCAAGAATGCCAGAAGCCTCCCCTAGCAGTCAGCCCTCCTTCTCCCTGGTGGAAACTTTGTTCTTGCAGAATAGTCCCCCCAGGTATCCAAGCAGCACCTAGGGAGGGCACCACCCATCATCCCGCTTAGCCAAAGTATCAGGTGAAGAGGCTTACATGGTTTTCCTAATTTCCTCATCCCACCACCCCAACATCTTGCAGCCCAGTTGGGCCTCCATCTTTGAACCCAGCCTAACTGATCCACTGGGCAGCATGCCAAAAGGCAAGAGAAAAATAGCCCCTGGAAGCCAGGCCATAGTGGTCAGTTTACCACGGAGGCCAGACGCAGGAAAGAACTGACAGCCTCACTCAGGATCCTGCCCACCAGAAACCAAGACCAATCAGATTGGCATTTGTCCCTTTCTTTGGGGCAGGAGGCAGCTATGAAAGAGGAACAGAAGTCCCTTCCCCCACAACCATCTGAAGTTTCTGATGTTACTGGAGTTGTTATTTACCCAGATTCCCAGGTGAAAATCAATAATCTCTGAGGACTAAGGTCCCAGACAGGTTGTTCAGAGAAAAACTATGAAATAACGTCCTCAGAGAATTGAAGTAGACTGTTCTGCATTTCCACCTGAAGCAAAATGAGACCTGAAAATGGAGCGATCCCTCTCTGAGAGAACCTGACAAAGGAAGTGTCCCTGTGATTTGTTAATGAAGAATTGTGGAACCAACATCATTCTATAAAATGCTTCTGAGCATTTAAGACCCCTTAAGACCATACCCTACAGTCGAAGAAGCTTAAAGGCATAAATTAATGGGGATTTGGTTTTTATTTGCACTTTTCATCCATCCCCATCTCCTTTCAGTTTTTGTTTTTTTTTTAATGAGAATAGTAATAAAAAACATAAATGGAGAACTAAAAGCCTTTTTCCTGGAAGTATTGTGTTGCACTGAATTCTCTTCTCAACTATGTTTTCACTTTAGTGCCGTGGTTGTATTTTCCAGTGTTCAGTTCACGTCCATGGTTAGGTATTCACTGGCAGAAAAGGTAATATGAAATACACTGGGCACGACGAAGAGACCTGCTCCGAGTGCAGTTGATAGCAATCTCATAAGGGAGAGGACCGAAGACAAAAGCACACTTGCCTGTTTCCCTAAAGCAAGGTGCCCCAGCAGCAGCAGGAAGTTCTTTAAATAGCTTTCCTGGTGACTCTGCCACACAGGCATTGGTAAATTTAAAAGGATAACTGGGACGTGACCATTGTAAAGGGAGATGGGCTGGGAATCTTGATTAGTCCTGATGGCTCCACGTGTTTCTACACTAGACAAGTCTATCACTCCAAAAGCCTCTTCTTATTTCAAGGTCAGTATTTATGTATATGAGCATTCTTTCTCCTTGCTTGAAATCAACAGTACCTAGCACTCAGATTTGAACAAACCAAGAAGAAATGTTAACATTTTAGTTGTGTTAGTGTTAGTGGGGTTATGTTAAAAATAAAGAGATACATAGTGAATTTTGTGCATCAAATGATGTGAGATTTCACTTTAAAGTCATCTAATGTGGCTAAGGAAAGAAGTTAGGAGTAAAGAAAAAACCACATTGGCCATTTGCTGAAGATGATTAAGATTGACTCTTAGGCACATGAGGTACATGTATTTGTTACTCTATTTTGGTGTATGTATGAAATTTTATATAAGCTTTCTAAAAGAGTATCTAGAAATCACAAGGGAAAAATAAAAGCAGCTCTTTCTAGGGCTTCTCTGAGAAGGCTACTTTATCCCTTCTCACCTTACCATTGCCCAGAAGATATCACAAGCCATTCAGTGTGAACGCCAAAAAGAAAGGGAACATCCAACCTATTTTTCTTTAAGACCATAATCTTGGCCTCTATCTCTGTCTGCCTCCAGAGAGAGATTTAGCTTTTGATCACCTCCAAGAAACAACATTCTTTAGGGCTGTTGTAGATTTAGGACATTGAAACTGACGAGAGACAGCCTACAAAATCCTATGGTTTACATCAGTGGTTCTCAACCGTCCTAATGCCACAATATATTTTCATTGTTAAAAAGGGGTTGTAACCCACAGGTTGAGAACCGCTGGTTTACATTAAAAGTCTAAAGGCATGGCAGTGTTCTGGATCTGGGGGTTAAGAGTGCATGAGGAAGCACACACTCTTGGTAAGAATTTAATTTAGCTCAGATATGAAGGGATATCTCATGAGATTCCATAGAGTAAGCAGAGAGGCAAGACTATAAAGCAGAGGACAGTTTGCTATTTCTAAATTCCTCTCTTGCAAAAACCAAATGCCTTAAAATTATCTAGTATATCCTAGAATCCCAATTCTAAGAACTTTTTTTTTTTTTGCAGTTTTTGGCCAGGGCTGGATTTGAACCCACCACCTCCGGCATACGAGGCTGGCACCCTGCTTCTTTGAGCCTCAGGCACCGCCAATTCTAGGAACATATTCTAACAAAATAATTGGGCAAGTGTACAAAGAGGTATATGTGCTGATGTTTATCATGTCTTTGTTTATAATAGGAAAAAAAACCAGAAAACCCAAATGTCCATCAGTAGAAAACAGTTAAAGTACCAATCAGATATATAATGAAATTTTAATCAACTTTTAAAATGCTGATGACTGAAGTATACCATTAAGTAAATAATGGATTTTTAAATAGATTTTATAAAATCATATCTTTGTTTTAAAACAAAGTTTGTTATAAGAATAAAAAAGAGCTGGAATATATAATAAAATGTTAATAGTGGTGTTTTCTGGTTAGTAAGATTAAAAACGCTTTTTACATTCTTCATGACCTTTTGCATGTCTAAATTTTCCTCATCAAGCATGTAATACATTAACGCACACAGCCCCCAACAGAAAGCAATTTCCTTTAAGACAATAATAGCAAAACCATAAAGCTCTAAAGTAGGAAAGACCAGTTGCCAGAGCTGGACAGAGGTCAAAATGACAATCCAAGCAAATAACTCCGTACTCTACCAAAGAGTGTCAAAACCTTTTCATTTCTTTCAAAAGACATGCAGTGAGCAGCTACTCTATTCCAGACACTGTTCCAAGCCTTGCCAGTGGAAATGAATAAAATACAAGTTCCTACCCTGAAGGAGTTTTCAGCCTAATTAGAGGAAGAAACAAATTTACCCAAATAAATGTACTATATTACTAGGTACAGGTGAGGGGTGTACAGTGGATGCTCAGGGGGAAGAGAAAAGAGAGGCTGCTCAGAAAAAAGATCAGAGGAGGCTCTGTGGGAGAAGATTGTACAGGCCAATGAATACTTGCCATGCAAGTGAATTTTGAGGATGGTCACCCAGGCATGTGCATCAGTGCAAGCAGCTGGAGGGGGGTGAGCACACACCATGCAACCTAAACCTTTGGGTAACAGAGCACAGATGAATCATGGGGTTTGGGAGTGGGTAGACCCAGAGTAAGGAGGATCTCAGATACCCACTGAAGCATCAAGTTTCCAACATCAGGCACAGGAGAACCTCTGGAGGCTCTGAGCCTTTCCAAAATTAGTCAGTCTGACAACAGTGCAGAGAAATACCACTAGTGGACCTTATAGAATAAGAGCAGACATTTTCTGAATGCCTGCTATGGACTTGCCACTGTGCTCAGCACACTACTTGCATTAGTGATTTGAATATCACAACACACTTTGACAGTGGAGAGTGTTGTCACCTCTGTTTTACAGGTGAAGAAACTGAAACTCAGTGTGGTTTGGCGATTTGCCCAAGTTCACACAACTACGAAGTGGCGAAGCTTGGAGTTCATCCTGGGTTGTCTGACTCAGTCAAGCTCAGGTTTGGTGCTAGGGGACACTATAATGAATCTAAAATTATTTACTCTAAAATTCTCTGCAATATTTACAAATAACCACAAATTCAACACTCAATTCCTACTAAAAGAAACTTGATGTGCAGAGAGAGGGAGCCACAAAAATAGAATATTATAAAAAAAACAAATACTAACCTGGGAGAAAGAGGGTGAAATTGGATATGTCAAGGGGCTATTTTTTTTTAGCCTCAAGAGAAACCATTAGGGAATAAGTAATTTTGTTTTTGCCTTTTTAATAAGTAGGCACAGGTGAGAAACCTGTGGCAGGGACTAAAGAAAACCAAAGGTGGGAAGTTTGAATGGGGGAGAAGAGCTCATTAAATCGGGAAGCTGGGCCAGATAGGCAAGGTGGAGGCAGAGAGAAGTCTGCAGTGATACCCAGGTTATTTACAGAAATGCAGAAACTGGCATTTATGCAGGCTTGCTTGATTCCAAACAAACAACTGGGGAAAACAAAAAAAAAAACCTTAGTCAAGAGACATTTACTAAGCAACTAGATAACTACAGTAAAGGAGACAGATAAGTTTTAGAAAAAAAAAATTAAAAAGCTTCTACCCCCAAGGTGAGAATTTATGTAGGGAGGATGGAAAAACATACATAAACACACACAATTTATTAATAGTACACAATCTCTGAAAATAAAAGGAATAGCTAATATAGTCTACAGCTAAATGGAACGTGAGCTCTGCCTTCAAGGATGGCTAAGAATGTCAGGAGTAAGATAAATACTGCAGCTATTCAAAGGAGGAGAACAGACAAATACCGAAGGAATGGGAATACAAGACAGGTTTTCAGGGGATAGCCAGGAGAGGAGAGCAATTTTGGGGGGTCAAGCTAATTCTGAAAATGAGGAAAATTATCCGGGAAATAGGAAACATGGAAGATAATTAGCACTTATTGAGCACTTTCTCTGTGCCAGACACTCTCACCGCTTCATTTCATTTCATCCTAATGACCCTGTGAGATAAGTAATTATTATCTCCACTGTAATTCATGTATGAGAAAACTGGGGCCCTGAAAGCAAGCCAAGCAATGTGAGAAAAGTGCTACAGCTAGCTAGCGCACCTCCACTCCATTCTCCCCTGCTGCTTCTACCTGCCCCATTCATCTGCGCCGCACTGGCTGTGTGCTCCCTGTGAACAGTGAGTGTGTGGCCTCCGGTGACATGTGCAGAACACAGCTCCTCCACTGTGTTCCTTCAGTCCAGGATTTCAGAGGGTACACTGAGGAAGCCATTTCGGAAGACAGAAACATCCTTTAAATTAATATATCTCAACACTACTAGATTAGAATGCACTTAGACAAAGTGACTGAACAAAACTATTTAAATCTTTGGTTGAATATGTTGCTACGTTTAGACAGGAATGGAAAATGGCACAACCACTTAGGAAAACACTTTGGCAATTTGTCATAAACATGTAGTTACCATTTGACCCAGCAAGTCCACTCCTTGGTGTTTAACCAAAGGAAATAAAAATTAATACTAAACAACAACAACAACAACAACAAAAACTATATACAAAGATTTATAGCAGTTTTATTGCTAATTATCCCAAACTAAAAACAAACCAAATGTTCTTCAGCAATGGATAAACTAAGATGTATCCATATAATGGAATACTGCTAAGTAAAAAAAGGGATAAAGAATAATACACACAAAAGCATAAGTAAATCTCAAAAAATTATTAAGTGAAGGAACTCAGACTCAAAGATGCCTAATATAGGACTACATTTTATGACATCTGGAAAAGGCAAAATTATAGAGAGGAAGAACAGAAAGTAGTTGCCAGAAGGGCATGAGTGTTGATTTTTTATTTTTTTATTTTATTTTTTTTTAGAGTCAGAGTCTCACTTTATCATCCTCAGTAGAGTGCTGTGACGTCACAGCTCACAGCAACTTCCAACTCCTGGGCTTATGCGATTCTCTTACCTCAGGCACAATGCCTGGCTATTTTTGTTGCAGTTTGATCAGACTGGGTTTGATCCTGCCACCCACGGTATATGGGGCTGGCGCCCTAGGTACAGCCAGTGTTGATTTTTTTTTTTTTTAAGTGGTAAAACTGTTTTATATCTCAATGATGGGGGGAGGGAGGTGTGACAGGCAGAATGATGGCTCCAAAAGATGAACACACCTTAATCCCTGGAGTCTGTGCATATGTTAATGTTACATGGTAAATGGGCTTTTGCAGATGAGATTAAGGTTACTAATCAATTGAACTTAAAGTAGGGAGATTATCTCAGATTACAGGGAGGGGGAGCTCAATGTAATCACACAGACCCTTAG
The DNA here is from genome assembly GCA_963573935.1 of Arctocebus calabarensis. Taxonomy (NCBI): domain Eukaryota; kingdom Metazoa; phylum Chordata; class Mammalia; order Primates; family Lorisidae; genus Arctocebus; species Arctocebus calabarensis. The sequence goes on from CAUYON010211770.1 coordinate 12,981, forward strand.
AAGTAGAAGGAGCAGAAGAGCCAGTGAGAGTGACGTGCCACAAAACAAGAGGCAGGAGACTTTCAAAGCATAAGAGGGTCTCTACCTCTCCTGCTGCTGGTCTGAACATAGAGAAAGGGGGCCAAGTAGCTAGGGCCCAAGAGTGGTCTCTAGAAGCTGAGAATAGCCCAAGCCAATAGTCAGCAAGGAAATGAGAACCTCAGTCCTATACCCACAAAAAACTGAATTCTTCCACCAGCCTGAATAAGTAAAGAAATGGAATTTCCCATAGGTCCTCTAGAAAAGAACATAGCCTGACCAACACCTTGATTTTGGCCTTAGGAGACTCTTAATTGGAGAAATCAGCCCACTGGCTAGATTTCCGACCTACTGAAAATGTGACAGTCTAAACTTGTGTTGCCTTAAACATTGTTAAGTTTGTGGTAATTTATTACTCTAGCAATACAAAACTAATTAATACAAGACAGTTACAAAATTCTATGTATTTGTCAATGCCAAAGAACTACTTGCCAAAAAAATGGTAATACTGTATAAAAAATTAAAAAGAAAAAGTTGGGCGGCTCCTGTGGCTCAGCGAGTAGGGCGCCGGCCCCATATTCCAAAGGTGGCGGGTTCAAGCCCGGCCTCCGCCGAACTGCAAAACAAAAAAATAGCCGGCGCTGTGGCGGGCGCCTGTAGTCCCAGCTACTAGGGAGGCTGAGGCAAGAGAATCGCTTAAGTGTGACGCCACGGCACTCTACCCAGGGCGATAAAGTGAGACTCTGTCTCTACAAAAAAAAAAAAAAAAACTTAAAAAGAAAAAGTTAATGTTATTACTTTGAAAGATCATTACTGTGGACAGTAAGAAAAGTTTTAAAATGCAGCTATATTTCTCCACTTTTTTAGATCTTAATCTCCAAAATGATAAACTCAGGCTTGGATTTGGTCCTCCTTCCCCGTCCATCATCTGACAAGACCTAATCTCAGCTTCTGAAGACTGTGACCACTGTCCACACTACTGTCCACCTCAGGGCTTATGGCTAATTTCTTTGGCTCTCAAATAAGTTGGAACTTACACTGCCTCAGGGGGAAGGGTCCATCTTCAACAAAACCTGCTTTCTCAGTACTTCAAACAAGGGAATAGCCCAAGAAGAGGAAAGTGAAGCTTGAAAGTCCATCTCAAAGAGCTTTACTGGGAACTTGCCAAGTCAGAGAGCTTCCATCAAAACAGTTGCTTCAGGCTCAGCACCTTAGCTCAAGTGGCTAAGGCGCCAGCCACATACACCAGAGCTGGAGGGTTCGAATCCGGCCCAGACCTGCCGAACAATGACAGCTACAACCAAAAAATAGCCGGGTGTTGTGGCGGGCACCTGTAGTCCCAGCTACTTAAGAGGCTGAGGCAAGAGAATAATAGCTTAAGCCCAGGAGTTGGAGGTTGCTGTGAGCTGTGATGCCATATCACTCTACCCAGGGCAATAGCTTGAGACTCTGTCTCAAAAAAAAGAAAACAAAAACAAAAAAAAACAGCTGCTTCAAAACCAATAGGCCCAAAGTAATGGATTCTCCAAGATTTTCAGCAGCTAAAGGAGGAATACTCAGAAATGCTGTAAATCCAATATTTTTCTCTGAAAAATTAATATATTTCAGGGCCCAGTGCTTGTAGCTCAGCGGTTAGGGCACCAGCCACGTACACCAGAGCTGATGGGTTCGAATCCAGCCTGGGCCTGCCAAACAACAATGACAACTACAACCAAAAAATAGGCAGGCATTGTGGCGGGTGCCTGTAGTCCCAGCTACTTGAGAGTCTGAAGCCAGAGAATTGCTCAAGCCCAGGAGATAGAGGTTGCTGTGAGCTGTGATGCCACAGCACTCTACCCAGGGGGACATAGTGAGACTCTGTCTCAAAAAAAAAAGAAAAAAAAGTAATATGTCTCAGAAAGAAAGTTTTTTTCTAATCACTTGCCCACCCTCACTCTCCACTCCTTTCTCACCATCAGTATCATTAGCTCTCCTAATTTTTAAGAAAGCTTAATGCAGTTTTTCCCAGTTTTCTTATAACATCTTAAATATATGCAGGCCTGCTCAAAGGAATGGCACTTCTATTTAAAATTGTTTTTTAACTACTCCCCACAGCCTATAGCCAATCAAAAACTTATAAGTTGGGAGGCGCCTGTGGCTCATTGAGTAGGGCGCCAGCCTCATATACCGAAGGTGGCGGGTTCAAACCCAGCCTCGGCTGAATTGCAAAACAGAAAAATAGCCGAGTGTTGTGGCAGGCGCCTGTAGTCCCAGCTACTCCGGAGGCTGAGGCAAGAGAATCACCTAAGCCCAGGAGTTAGAGGTTGCTATGAGCTGTGTGACGCCACAGGACTCTATCGAGGGCAATAAAGTGAGGCTCTATCTCTACAAAAAAAAAAAAACTTATAAGCTAAATATGCCAAAGTAAAGATTTCCAGAATCAACAGAGATCAATAAATATTTATCAAGTGCCTTGTACAGGCCAGACAATGGGGAAAGTACAAAGGAGTGAAGTATAAAGTAAAGTCCTTGTCTCTACACATGGCTTATGTCATTAGAAATATGACCAAAACTACTATTTTTTTTTTTTTTAAACTACTAATTTTTTTGAGACAGAGTCTTGCTCTGTCATTTCAGGTTGAATGCAGTGGCAACATCATAGCTCACAGCAACCTCAAATTCCTGGGCTCCAGTGTCAGCCTCACATGTAGCTGGGACTACAGATGTACAGCACCATGACTGGCTAATTTTTCTGTCTTAGCAGAGATGGGGTCTCACTCTTGCTCAGGCTGGTCTCCAACTCCTGAGCTCAAACAATCCCCCCATAAGGCCTCTATGAGTGTTTAGATTACAGGCGTGAATCATAGTGCATGCCCCCAAACTAATTAATACTTAAAGGCCAAAAAAAATCATGAGATCATATACAAAATAAATACTACAGGAGTTCAAAGTGGAGTGAGATTGTGTCTGATGCTATTAGGGAAAGAGGAGCTTTGCACAAGAGCTGAAAAAAATGCATGAATGATGGAGAAGATTCTTCCAAGACAGAATAGTTTCTTAAAAGAGAAATCTAGAAACCCTACCTGCAAAATCTCTCTCTTGGCATACTTTCCCATAAGAATTAAAGAGAATTTTAAAGAAAAAACACGACCTCTATTTCAAAAACACAAAAAATTTCTAGGATTCTGAATTTGGGCTAATAGCTAACTCCACTGCAGTTCATTCTTTAGTTATCTCTGCTGGGAGTGAAGGAGACTTACATTCTGGGTTTCTTTAGTCATTCCTAGTCTGTGTCCTTGGAAGCAAGGAGGATTGTGCCCACCTCAGACAGTTTACACCTAAAACTGAGCCACATGAGCTAGTTCCAACTGAATTGACTTGGGGCCATTGTACTTAGTATATACCCAATGGCAGAGCCTGCCAGAACCATCATCTTCTTTGGTGCCACATTAATTAGGATTGGGAAGGATCTTCACACACATGAACCCAATTTCCAATACACTTTAACATCTGGCAGTCTTCTGTTCTGTACACACACTCACCAAAAGATGAGTAAAAGAATGTTTACAACAGCACTATCCATATTAGCCCCAAACTGGAAACTACCTGCTATCTATCAAGAGTTAGCAGAAGAATAAACTGTGGTATATGCTTATCAAAGAATACTATAGAACTGAGAATGGATTTGATAAGTATAATGTTGATTGGAAGAAACCACATACAGAAGAGAAAATACTGTACAGTTTTGTACATACAAAGTTAAAATAAAACAAAAAAGTGAAACCAACCTATGGCATCAGAAGTCAGAATAGTGTTTATCCTGCAGTGGGGGGGAGTCAGGGACTAAAAGAGGGACTTCTGGGGTCCTAACTTGTCAGCTCTTAAGTCTTCCAAGTGTTTACAAGGAGCATTTACTTGGTGAAAAGTCATCAGACCATACATTTATAATACTTTTGTATATGAATGCTTTATTTCAATGAAAAGTTTACCTTAATAAAAAACTGAAAACTATCTGTTGCATTAAGGAATAGAGCAGGATGAGCGAAAATGACTTTACAGTTGAAGAGCAACATGTACATTCACATTCACAATTTTGATTTAAATTTATTTTACACAGTGAATTGGTTTTAATGTATTTAATCAATAGGATATGTATATTTAGATGGAGAATAAATATATATTAATAGTAATATCATAATATTAAAGAAAGGTAACCCTAAAATTGAGGATCTCTGCTTTGCATATGATAAATCGAAGATGATTTTTTAATGCATTTCATTGGTTCTGGAAGGAGAAGGGAAGAGAATGAGAGGGAGGAGGAGAGAACTACTTCAGCTCTTCAAAACCTCTGCAAAAAAAATAGTGTCACCAGAACATGTTCCAGTACTACACAATTATTTGTTTAAAAATTGTTACAAGCCTAGGGGCAGGAACTAGATGTCCCCAGCAACTCCCACCCTATCTAAACCACAACCTGGCTCAGGATATAGACCAAGCTGTAGACAGTTCTCGTTGAGAACTGTAACCCAAACAAGACATTATCTGACCACGGATATGTCGCTAACCCATGTCTGCCAATAGCAAACTGTAGAATTTCCTCCTCATCGATAATTGTAGCATGTATCTCTGAAAATTAACACTAAACAGAGAGAAAAACCCTCTTTGCAGCCCTCACAGTCCGGTCTCAGAATGAACATCCATCCACTTAGTATTTGAAGGTCAGGGTTTCCTGATGACTGTGAAAATGGGGAGAGAAAGAAGGGTCGTCAAGGGAAGCTGCCTTCTTAGACGAGGTACAAGTTGAAGCTCCGCCTCAGCTCCCCAGCACAGAGAGCTCCGGCCTAACGGTATAGGTAGCACCTGCTGGTCCCCGGGGCCTTTCTCAGGGACTGCGGCACACAACCTTGACAAAGACACTGGAGACAGCCTGGGTCCGGAAACTTAGCTTGAGAAAAGCCAGGCGGACCCGGGCAATATCCTCGGTAAATTGTCACCTGTCAATCACTTGACCTAAATACACCAGCCACTGGGGGGACGGGAGGAGGGGGTTAACCGGAGCATGCTCAGTGATCGGGATGACATCACTTAATCAATGCTGGGGACGGGAAAGCTGCATCAGCAGCCTCGAGCGGGCTGCCTGGAACGTGTCAGCAGGGACCGGGAGGCTCCCTTTAACTCGGCCGCTCCCCTCACGGCTCGCATACAAAGGAGGCACAGTCAGCCACACACGCTGGGGACAGCGGGCGGGGAAGGGGCGTGGGGGCAGGGCTGGTTACTTCATTTGACATATTCCTTTAAGAACTAAAAAATAATGATATTCCCTCCCCCCACCAGCAGCCCGGACTGCAGGGAGGGAACTAAGTGCGAGGAGGAGGAGGTGGGGCAGAAAAGGTGGAGAAGGGAAACCAAGAGGGAGGGGGCCCGAGCCACACAAAGTAACTTCAGCTCCTGCTATAGGAGCTTTTGGCTGCGCTCTGGGCCCCTTCGCCCTGCAGACGTGAGCACAACCTCCTCTCCAGCCAGTGCGAAGCATTTCAACGGATCCGCAGACACCGGGTTGGGGAGTGTCTGGAGAAGGGAGGCAAATCAGGCTTCCACAGCCTGGACAGCCAGGGGGAGACGGAGGAGACGCACTAGGCTTCCCCCAGACACCAAGGCCTCCAGTGCTCCCCCCACCTTTCGCCTTTTGCACGCAAGGTGAAACCCCGCGGGGAGCCGCGTCTACACAGCCGCCAGAGCTCCCAGCCAAGGCTAGAATTTTTCCTCTACATTTTTTTCTTCTTTTTACTAAGGTAACGAGAAGAAGAGGCAAAGTGTTCGGTAAATCAAAATAATGCCTCGCAGCTTTTGTGGGTTGCAGAGCTCATACTTGAAAGGGGTCCTGGGCACCCTAGCTGAGGGTAACCCGAACACAGCACCCACGCGGCGTGGCGAGTGTGGGGAACAAAAGGCCCACACGGGCCCCCACCTCGCGAACAATGGCGGCGCCAAGCCCTCACTCACCCCCCACCCCCAACCCCGCCACAAGGGCCCGCCCCGCTGTCCCCGGTCGCCCCTCTACCCGCCCAGAGGTAACTATAGGGCGGAGGAAGGGGGGGTTTTCTGGTCTCGTCCCCTCGGAAGGCAGCCCCACAGGGATGTCCGAAGGGGCGGACCGACCATCTCCGCGAAGTCCGGGGCGTCGGGGAGCCGAGCTGCAGCGCGAAGCAGGAGGAGAGGCCAGATGTCCTGGCTACTTACCCCGATCACCACGGTCTCATCGCCTTTAAATTTGGGGATGAATTTGTCCCCGCGGAGGATCTCGGCTTCGTTGAGGGGCCGGAACCGGCACATCACTTTGATGCTGCATTCAGCTGGATCCGCCATCTCGGCCGACTGCAGGGAGGGGGTGCGGAATGGTGGGGGGCCGGGGCTGAGCACCAAGAGGGAGGAGGCCGCTAGCCGCGCCGCCCACAGCTAGGCCGCCTCCGGCAGCCACCCACGACGCCTCTCAGCAGGTCATCGCGAATTCCGCGGGCTGGCCACCCCAGCCGCTCAGGGACCGGGAAGGCGGACAGCCTATCGGCCTCCGGCCCCGCCGGCTGCGGGCCTGCCTGCCCTGGCTTTACTCAGCTACCCTGGCCCACCTGCCCGCAACCACGCGGCTAGCGGACGAGGCGATGCGCAGGGAGCGAGCCTCGCCCGGCTCAGACCTCCCGGGCTCCTGCGCGCTCAGCCATCCTGCATCAGCACCAGCGCTCTCGGCCGCCTCCCAGGCCCGCCCCGCCGCCCCGCCGCCCCGCCCTCCCCGAAGCCCCGCCCCCGGGTCGTGACATCACTGCGGAGAAGCGCCCCACCCTCGGCAGGGTCTGAGTGCAGTGCATCCCGGGACTTGTAGTCGCTCCACCTGCCGGTGGAAGGTCAAGAGTGCTTCGATCGAAGTTAGCTTTCAAGGACAACAGTGGTGCCCCGAGTGCGACTTCCAAGAGCCTGCAAGTCCGGTCTGGCTGCCAAAGCCAAGACCAGGGTGGAGGTCATACCCAGCATTCTCTGTTAAAATCTCTGTAAGTAACCAGATCTGTATCACCCCTTTACATCTTTACCTGATCCCAAAGGAAAATCACTTAGGAAACCCAACTGCCAACAGTTCTTAGTTTTCATCCTTCAATTTCTACCACTGGATAAGGATAAATAGATGTTTGTTCCGATTGTCTGGGAATAGGTTAGTGTCTACCCTACACCAATCAACAAGAGTCGGGGACTTGGTAAGACCATGGGAGTCCCTTGGTGGGAAGATTCCCAAATGAAGAAGGATGCTATTCACAGAAGGACATGCTGCTGGGCTACCAGAACAATGGGTGTCTAATCTATCTTTTCAGCATTACCTTTCCTCTAGGACTCAGCTCCACCCTCCTTCCTCAGGAAGACTTCCCTCACTCACTTAAGATTGGTGGCCCTCCTTGGTATTCCACTGATCTTTCCCTATCTCTATCAGCACACTTGGGCAATGACATCTGCCTGACCTTTGTGTCTCGAGCCCCGAGTACACGCATAGTAGGAGCATACTGAACAAAGGAATCCACCCTAGGAGGAAGCTATACTTGGGGTGCAGCTCTGTTCTGCTACTTACTAGAAGTATGAACATGGCAAGTATTTATTTTTCATAAGATTTAGTATATTCATCTCTGTCATTGGAATAATACTGTCATCTCAAAGTTTTTGAGAGAATTAAAAAATATAATACTTTTTAGCCCGGTATTGTGGTGGGCACCTGTCTTCTAGATACTCAGGAAGCTGAGGCAAGAGGAGGGGTTTTCTGTTTGTTTGGGGGGGGGGGGTTGTTTTGTTTTGATTTTTGAGACAAAGTCTCATTCTTGCCCTGGCTAGAGTGCCATGGCATCATAGCTCACAGCAACTACCTCAAACTCCTTGGCACAAACAATCCTCTTGCCTCAGCCTCCCAATTAGCTAGGACTACAGTGCCCCCAAAACGCCCAGCTAATTTTTCTATTTTTAGTAGAGACATGGCTCTCACTCTTGTTCAGGCTGGTCTGGAACTCCTAGGATTACAGGTGTGACCCATCTGGCCCAGCCCACAAGAAAGCTCTTGAGCCCAAGAATTTGAGGTTGCTGTGAGCTATGATGACTCCACAGCATTCTTCCAGGACAACCAAGTGAGACTCTGTCTCAAAAAAATAAAAATATGACTCGGCGCCTGTGGCTCAGTGGGCTAAGGCGCCAGCCATGTACACCTGAGCTGGCGGGTTCGAATCCAGCCCGGGCCCACCAAACAACCATGACGGCTGCAACCAAAACATGGCCAGGCGTTCTGGTGGGTGCCTGCAGTCCCAGCTACTTGGGAGGCAGAGGCAAGAGACTTGCTCGAGCCCAGGAATTGGAGGTTGCTGTGAGCTGTGATGCCATAGCACTCTATACAGGGTAACAGCTTGAGGCTCTGTCTCAAAAAAAATAAAAATAAATAAAAATAAAAAATAGGGCAGTGCCTGTGGCTCATCGAATGGGGTTCTGGCCCCATTTACCAAAGGTGGCAGGTTCAAACCCAGCCTCGGCTGAAGTGTTGTGGTGGGCGCCTGTAGTCCCAGCTACTCAGGAGACTGAGGCAAGAGAATCGCCTAAGCCCAGGAGTTGGAGGTTGCTGTGAGCTGTGTGACGCCATGGCACTCTACCAAGGGTGATAAAGTGAGACTCTGTTTCTATAAATAAATAAATAAATAAATAAATAAATAAATAAAAATCATAGCACTCTGGGATGGTGAGGCAGGTGGATTGCTTGAGCTCAGAAGTTCAAGACCAGCCTGAGCAAGAGCAAAACCTCCATCTTTACTAAAAATAGAAAGAAAAAAGAAAACTAGCCAGGCATCATGGCAGGTGCCTGAAGTCCAACCTACTCAGGAGGCTGAGGCAGGAGGATTGCTTGATCCCTAGAGTTTGAGGTCGCTGTGAGCTACCATGACACCATGGCACTCTACTCAAGGCAACAGAGAGAGCCTCTGTCTCAAAAATAAATAAATAAATAATACTTTTAAAGCACCTAGCATGGTGCCTGACACATGTATATAGTACAAGCTCTTAAGAGTTAAATATTATTAGGTACTGAACAAGGATAGTAAAATTAATGGGTTATTTAGCTAACTTTAGGAACACATCTATTGCTTAAATTCAGGTAGACCTGAGAATACAAGTTCTTTACCTAGGTGAGAAGAAAGACCTACTAATCAATTTTTATGAACCATTATAAGCAGTATCAATTTGATTTCCTCTTCTCAGATGCGGTGAAAGCAGGTTAAAGAAGTTCCAAGTGCTGCTTTCTCAGCTGTTTTCACATTAAGTTGTTCTTGGGCTTTTGCAAAGACCTGCCGTCTTTAGTGGTCAACTTCATAATAAACTGGAGAGGGCAGTCCAATTGGGCAGTTTCCTTACACCCACCAGAAAATGACCAGAACCTTACAAACACTAGTTTGAAAAAAAAAAAAAAGAGGTCAGAACCAAACTACAGATAACTGGGAGTAAAACCGAAAGCTGCCTAAGTCACTAGATTCACTCTTCATTCATTCATTCATCTATCCATCCATCCATAAACTGTTAAATGGGCAAATGACATTTGCTGCCCCTCTATAAATTTAGAGGTATTAAGTGAGCCCTTTTCAGGGAGCGCCTGTGGCTCAGCGAGTAGGGCACCGGCCTCATATACCGAAGGTGGCGGGTTCAAACCTAGCCTTGGCAAGAACTGCAAAAACAGAAAAATAGCTGGGCGTTGTGGCAGGCACCTATAGTCCCAGCTACTTGGGAGGCTGAGGCAAGAGAATTGCCTAAGCCCAGGAGTTGGCGGTTGCTGTGAGCTGTGTGATATCACGGCACTCCACCGAGGGCGATAAAGTGAGACTCTGTCTCTACCAAAAAAAAAAAAAAAAAAAAGGGAGCCCTTTTCAAGGAAAATACCATAGGCCTTCTCATTTGAGAGGAGGTTGCAAAGTAAGTCACTGCCCTCAGACAACTTAAAAACAAGTCAGAGTACAGAGGATGAAGTGCTCACTGGCATCTGAAGAGGCTTAGAAGACATAATAGACTAAGTGGGATTCAACAAAAGTCAAAAAAGGACACTAAAAAATAAACAACATAAGAAAAAACAGATAAATTTTTGTATGTCGAAGAACATAGAGTGAGAAGGCAACCCACAGAATAGGAGAAAGTACAGTAGATCCTCCATAGTTGACCACCTCGCTACACTGACCACCTACTTAAGTTGACCTAATTTTCGTAGAGCAGACGTGTACCACATGTACTTGATGGAAGTTCGTTATTGCGACCCCCTCTGTAGGTTAACTAGTTTGTTACAATCCCTCGGGTGGTCAATTTAGAGTTTCTACTGTATTTTCAAATCGTATATCACATAAGAAGTTACTACACAAAATACATAAAGAACTCCTATAACTCACGACAAAAAGCCAAACAACTCCACTAAGAAATGGACAAAGGACTTTAATAAGCATTTCTCCAAAGTAGATATACAAATACCCAATAAGTTCATAAAAAGATGTTCAATATCTCTAGTGATATGGAAATGCAAAGCAAAACCACAATGAGATACCACTTTACACATTTTTGGATGACTACAATCGAAAAAAGAAATAGAAAATTACAAACGTTGGCAAGGATGTGGAAAAATTGGAACCCTTGTGCACTGTTAGTAGGAATATAAAATGGGGCAGCTGCTACAGAAAACATTATCATAGTTCCTCAAAAAATTGAAAATAGAATTACCATATGATTCAGTAATTCTACCTCTGGGTATAGTGTCCAAAGAATTGAAATCAGATCCATACTCAAACAGATATTTGTATATCCAAGTTCATAGCAAGTAGTTTTTTTTTTTGTTTTTCTTTTTAGAGACAGAGTCTCACTATATCACCCTCGGTAAAGTGCTATGGTGTCACAGCTCACATCAACCTCAAACTCTTAGTCTTAAAAGATTCTCTTACCTCAGCATCCCAAGTAGCTGGGCGCCCACCACAATGCCTGGCCCTTTTTTTTTTTTTAATTGTAACTGTCATTGTTATTTGATGGGCCCTGGGCTGGGTTCAAACCTGCCAGCCTGGGTGTATGTGGCCAGTGCCCTAGCCACTGAACTACAGGTGCTGAGCCCATAGCAAGTAGTATTATCCACAAGAACCAAAAGATGAAAGAAACCAAATGTCCAACTATTGATAAAAAAAATATATGGTATATACATACAATGGAATATTATTTAGCCTTTATAAACAAGGAGATTCTGACATATGCTATAATGTGCATGAACATTAAAGACATGTGAAATAAACCAGTCACAAAAAGACAAATATGATTCCACTTATATGAGATACTTAGAGTAGTCAAGTTCATACCAATAGGAAGCAGAACAGTGGTTGCCAGAGGCTGGGGAAAGAGGAATGGAGGATTATTATATAGCAGTCACATACCAATGCCAATCTGATACCTGATGAACACCAATGGGGATGTTCACTGACCCTAGAATACCCAGTATTATAATTTCTCCAAAAAACCTACATAAAAACCTACATATTTTACATATCTTTGTTCAAGTAACTAATAACACTTCAATCACATTGTCTGCATGTTCATTATATTTTCTTCTTTAGACGTGTGGCTGAGACAGATGTATTTGCTGAATTCACTGCATGCCTTCAAATATTTTCAGTCTCTCTCACGGGGACAAAGGTAGCAAACACCTTTTTTGGTAGGCTTTTCACTGCTTGTCTCATATCTCTTCCTTTGGTTCAGTGTGAACCTTTCCTGTTGTCACTACACCTTGTCCTTGATTGCACTCTTGTCCACAAAGATCCATTGCTGTTGTATATTTTTTTGTAGAGACCATCCTCATTTTGGGTGCTTTTTTTTTTTTTTTTTTTTTTGCGACAGATTCTCAAGCTGTCACCCTGGGTAAAGTGTAATGACATCATACCTCACAGCAACCTCCAACTCTTGGACTCTAGCGATCCTCTTGCCTCAGTTTTTCTATTTTTAGTAGAAATGAGGTCTCGCTTTTTGCTCAAGCTGGTCTCAAACCCATGAGTTCAAGCTATGCACTTGCCTCAGCCTCCCAGAGTGCTAGGACTACAGGCATGAGCCGCTGCACCCGGCGTGGGTGCATCTATTTATGTTTTCTTCACAGAACTATCATGGCAAATCTTTCAAAAAGTATTTTCTTCCCAGTTGTTCTTTGAAAGAAGTTGTGACCAGTGGCTATTTATTTCCTGAAAAATCATATACAAATGGTCTGCAATGTCAGTGATGTTGAAGAAAATTGCCAGGGGCCAACACTGAATTCGTCAGTGGCAGGAATATATTCTCATCAAGTGCATCAACACCTGCTTTAGTAGCATCACAAAAGTGGGCTGTATCAGGCTTGTTATCATAACTACCTTTCCTGTCTTTGAAATGTAACTGACTGCTGTAACATAGGGAGAAAAGACAAATCTTATCAGATGGGGAGTTTTTCATCAGTGCCTAAGTTCTAGAGCCAGATCCCACATCAAGAGGCAAGCAGTACCAATTGTGGTTATATTCTTGTGAAGCAAGTCGAAAGCCAGAGAGATGGAGGTAAACTTGCTGTACATAGTAGTATTTCTTCTGGACTGATCCTAATGACAGTTCTGACAATCTTTTTACAACCTTGGGGCCACTATTGTCATTTCTCAGAAGGTTCTCTGATTTCTCTGCCTATGGCTCTGCTACAAAGTTTGTAGAAGAATCACACAAAAGACTCACTGTAATTCCATACTTCCCAGGAAGTTAGTGTGTATCTAGTTTTGTTGGTATGTACAGTCTGAATGGACAACACCCATGGAAAAACACAAGTTTCTCACTGACAGTGACAGGCTTGTGAGGACTGTAGTAAAGTGAGAGCTTATGTACAACCATATTCCAAAGGTTGCTCTAGTTGCTCTTGAACTAGAGCAACCTTTCATGCTGTCTGTAAGCTACATGTGTTGCAGCATTATCAAAACGTGACATTTCTTTTCTTTTCTTTTGTCTTTCTTTCTTTCTTTTTTTTTTTTTTTTTTTTTGAGACAGAGTCTCACTATGTCGCCCTGGGTGGAGGGCTGTGCCGTCATAGCTCACAGCAACCTCAACCTTTTGGGCTCAAGTGAGTCTCTTGCCTCAGTCTTCCAAGTAGCTGGGACTATAGGCGCCCACCACAATGCCCAGCTATCTTTTGGTTGCAGTTGTCATTGTTGTTTAGCAGGCCCAGGCCGGACTTGAATCTGCCAGTATGTGGCCAGCGCCCCACTCACTGAGCTACAGATGCCAAGCCCCAGATGTGACATTTCAGTAGGAGTCACATTCCTATGTTCTGAAAATGTAGCACAGTAAACTGGAAAATTCTCCTCACTGAAAAGATCTCAGATATTGTCTTTATTTTTCCAGTATAAACCACACTTTATCAGAGTTCCAATCAGTTTTAATATGTCTTCTTTATAAAATTGTCAGAATTTTGGATGAATACATCCTTACATAACTCTTTGTAGACTCCATGTAGTTTCTGGTTTGTAAACTTGATAATTACATCCACGGCTTTATTATCAATGAATAGTTGGAAAGCATCCAATGGAGTTTGGGGTTCTATTCCCAATTGTACTCCTGCTTGAATCCTCATAATATTAGCCAACTCTCATCTCCCTCGAGTTCCACATCCTTCCTGATGTGCCATCACCTGAGCCATAGGTGGGTCTTCTTCTCTTGGGCTCTATATTTTGCATTTCTTCTTCTCCACCATCGTCATCTTCTTCTTCCTCTCTACTCTCTTTCTCAGAACAAATAATTTCACATTCCACTTCTATGAATTCTTCTTGTTCACCATCTAAACTAGTGAAAATGTCCTCACTTCCTTCCAAATCTGACACCAGCATTTCTTCCTCTGTCTCAGCTAGCAACAGATTATGTTGCCTCTGCACCATATTTGCGTCTGCATCCTGAGAAAAACTAGTAAGTCATTGTTTGACATAAATAGACTTATAAAATTACCAAATATTCTATATTTTCAATTATACATAGTTTGATCTTCATCAAACACAAATACACTGCTTACTAACTTCACTATGAAAAAAAAAACTTACCAAAAAAAAAAAAAATGGAACACTGGCTTTTCCTGGAAAAAAAGGCCACTACTCATCACTGCCAATGAGAACAGAGTCAAGAACTGCTGATCAAAGTGTGCTGATGTGTGAAAATATCATGAACGGGTGGGTAAGGGTCTAATAACAGAAGTCATAAATGGTGAAATCACAACTCCCTGCATAAACAAAAGTACAACAACAAAATCGAGGTGGGGTCAATAGCTGACCACCCCCACTGCCATTAGTATGTGACTGTATGGGATTTCAGTTCAGGAAGATTAAAAAAGTTCTGGAGGCACTCGTAGCTCAGGGGTTAAAGTGCCGACCACATACAACAAGGCAGGTGGGTTCAAACCTGGCCCAGGCCTGCTAAACAACAATGACAACTACAAAAAAAAAAAAAATAGCCAGTGTTGTGGCAGGCGCCTGTAGTCCCAGCTACTCGGGAGGCTGAGGCAAGAGAATCACTTAAGCCCAAGAGTTAGAGGTTACTGTGAGCCATGATACCACAGCACTCTACTGACGGTGACATAGTGAGATTCTGTCTCAAAAAAAAAAAAAGTTCTGGAGATGGACAATGGTAATGATTGCAGAACAATGAGAGTAAACTTAATGCCACTAAATTATACACTTAATATGGTTAAAATGATACATTTTATGTTATGTCCATTTTTACCACATTTAAAAAAAATGAAGGGACAAGCAGATAGAGATGTTTTGGTCACTGGGTGACACCCATTCCTTTCCTCTCCTATTGTACAAGAAGAACGTGGTTTGAAGAATTGTATCCAGATCCAGGAATGGGTCTTGATTAACTTCAGTCAAATGTGACCATTCCATCCTCTGCCAGCAATTGGCCCAGAGGTGAGCAGGATGAAGTTAATAAGACTTCACCTTGTCCTTAAAAGAACAAGTTTGCCAAACTTTTGGAAAGAAATTCTATTACTCAATCTTTCGCTCCCAGCTAGAGGATGGCACTGAACACACCAATTGTTACTGGAAACATTCTCTGACTTTATGGAGAACTAGACTTGAGATGAACCCAAAGCTGGGGACAACAAAACCAAGAGGCCAAAATACCTGGGTCCTTTATTACATGATAGAGCCACCAGGATCCACCAAACCCAAAACCCACCTCGCTCATCTTATCCTAGACTTCTTGTTTGTGAGCCAATAAACATGCCTATTCTTCAACTCAAGTTTCTTTGAGTAGCTGAAAGGATCCTAATTGATGCAAGAGGTGCACAGCAAGAGTCCAGTATGGAGTCAGATTAAGTTTATGTGCCCAGGACAGAGAGGAATTAATGACAGATTATGTCAAAAGACAATTTAGCTTCCAATCATGGAAAAAGCAATGGTCAAGTTAAGAATTTTTATCACTGGGCTAACCTAGAACCACCTTTGAACACATAGCAAATCAAAAAATTGTGGCAATTAGCATTTGGTACTGTTAGCCTTAGACTCTGTAGCTCTGTGCTGTCCATGAAAATAGCTACTAGCCACAGGTAACAACTGAGCTCTGAAATGGGGCCAGTATGACTCAGGGAGTGAATTTTCTTTTGTCAGCTAATGTCTTTAATATTGTTTTGTTTTGAGACAGAGTCTCACTCTGTTGCCCTGGGTGGAGTGCTGTGGCATCATCATAGGTCATAGCAATCTCAGACTGTTGGCCTTAAAGCAATCTTTATACCTCAGCTTCCAAAGTAGCTGAGACTATAGGCACCTGCTAGTGACTGGCTAGTTTTTGTATTTTTAGTAGAGATAGGGTCTTGCTCGTGCTCAGTCTGGTCTCAAACTCCTGAGCTCAAGCAGTCCATCCACCATGGCCTCTCAGAGTATTATGATTATAGGCATGAGGCACCACACGCATCCTGTCATTAATATTCTTTGTGTAAAATATACTATTTTTCTCTCCACTAAAATGACCATATTATTTAGAGGTAGAAACTTTTTGTTTGTTTTTTTGAGATAGAGTCTTAAACTGTCACCCTGGATAGAGTGCCGTGGCATTATAACGCACAGCAACCTCCAACTCAGGCTCAAGCGATCCTCTTGCTTCAGTTTTTCTATTTTTAGTAGAGATAGTGTCTTGCTTTTGCTCAGGCTGGTCTTGAACTTGTGAGCTTAAGCAATCCACCCATCTTGGCCTCCCAGAGTGCTAGGATTACAGGTGCATTTTTTTATTTTAAATGCACTTTGAAATCTTAGCAATACTTAGTAAAATGTTAATTAAATTGAAACAATTGTAAATATTTTCATAAAGAATTAGAGGTACTAAGCTTTTTGATTGTCCCCTAGGGATAAAGATATCCATATACAATTTCAGAAGCTTCCTTTTTGATATTAGACAATGGGCACCAACTTGTATTGAAGTGAAACTTAATTTATTACTCCAAAGGACTATAGTAATATTTTTAGGAGAATATTAGATAAATTTCACCAAACAATAGTCCTTTTCCCCAGATATTCTAGAAGGGAACTGCATTTTTTTTTTTTGTTGAACTAATTAAATTTAAATTTAGAAGCTGATAGCCGATTCTATTATTGGAAACTTATTTGGAACAACTTGGGAAATCTACATTTTTAACTGTAAATTTTATAAAATTTAAACACAAATCCAGTATTTTTTTTTTTTGCCATTTTGGCCAGGGCCGAGCTTGAACCCACCACCCCTGGTATATGGGACTGGTGGACTACTCCTTGAGCCACAGGTGCCGCCTGAAATCCAATATTTCTGATAAAAATTTCATGTCCAAAACCTGATATGCTATGAGTGTGAAATATAAATAAGACTTCTAAGAATTAGTTTGAAAAAGAATATAAAATATTCTTCATGAATGGTCCTTTTCAGCCTGATGACAGGAGTGGTAGGTGGATGGAAAGAGGGATCAGGCCTTGGTGAGTATGGGTTCTGAAAGGATCTTAGGAGTTTTAAAGAAAGTAAGAGGGCAAACATGTGCCTTCAGCACTGGGTTTCCAGGGAATACGGCCCAACAAGAACCAAGCAGGGTCTTGTCATTCCCATCTGAATAAAGCTCTATGAACTGGGGTGGGAAAAAACAAAAAATATAAAATACAGTAGAACTTCCACAGTTGACCACCTCCTTAAGTTGACCTTATTTTCATAGACTGGGCAGGCACCACATGTATGTATCAGAACGGTAGGCCTAGTTCCTTATGTTGACCACCTTGGTATATTGACAAGTTTTTCACATTCCTTTGGATGGTCAACTTACAGACCACCCAAATGGTAGTCTCATTAATAATGTATCTCATTAATAATTTTTTATTATTTGTTGAAATGAACATACTTTTGATATATTGGGTTAAGTGAAATACACTAGATAATTTTTTTTTGAGACAGAGTCTCTGTCTCCCTGGATGGAGTGTCGTAGTGTCGTCATAGCTCACAGCAACCTCAAACTCTGGTGCTCAAGTGATCCTCATGCCTCAGCTTCCTGAGTAGCTGGGACTACAGGCATGTGCCACCACACCCAGCTACTTTTCTGTTTTTAGTAGAGATGGGATCTTGCTCTTGCTTAGGCTGACCTCAAACTCCTGGACTCAAGTAATCCTGCCTTGGCCTCCCAGAGTGCTGGGATTGCAGGCATGAGCCGCTGAGTCTGGCTAAAATATATTAACCAATACAATGTTAGCATTCCAAATTGTATATGAAATCAGCACATTGTACCCCATAAATGCATTAATATATACATGATCCACTCTTTATGATTTAATAAAAAAACAAAAAAGAATTTTCCCACCATAGTAAAATTTCCTCCAGGGAAGTCTCTGCCCACCTCAGTTTTTTGTCAGTGGTGCTTAGAGGACT
>CAUYON010211773.1:0-15668 GCA_963573935.1 Arctocebus calabarensis
GAGTCTCACTTTATCGCCCTGGGTAGAGTGCCGTGGCGTCACACTGCTCACAGCAACCTCCAGCTCTTGGGCTTAAGCGATTCTCTTGCCTCAGCCTCCCTAGTAGCTGGGACTACAGGCGCCCGCCACAGCGCCCGGATATTTTTTTTGTTTTTGCAGTTCGGCCGAGGCCGGGCTTGAACCCGCCACCTTTGGTATATGGGGCCGGCGCCCTACTCGCTGAGCCACAGGAGCCGCCCTGAATTGTATACTTTTAAATGATGAATTTTATTATATGAATTATTCTCAATAAAACACAAATCCAGAAGAGAGAAGGCACTAAATTCAGGTGGTGGAAGTGAAGAGGCAGGGAGGCTTTGGGACCACCACAGGGCCTAGGATGAGTTTAGCTGTGAGGGCTCATGTGCTCAGCCAGGTGGTGAGGCCACCAACCCAAATAAGGCATAGAGCAGAGAGCAGAAGGAAGCCAGGAGTGGGGAGAGGTCCTTTGTGGACCCTGGGATATCTATAAAATCTCCAGGCCGGGTATGGTGGCTCACTCCTGTAATACCAACACTTGGGAGGCCGAGGCGGTTGGATTGCCTGAGCTCACGAGTTCAAGACCAGCCTGAGTGAGACCCTGTCTATAAAAAAAAGAACCAGGGCTCGGCGCCTGTGGCTCAACGGGCTAAGGCGCCAGCCACGTACACCTGAGCTGGCGGGTTTGAATCCAGCCCAGGCCCGCCAGACAACAATGAAGGCTGCAACCAAAAAATGGCCTGGCGGGGCGGCTCCTGTGGCTCAGCGAGCAGGGCGCCGGCCCCATATACCGAAGGTGGCGGGTTCAAGCCCGGCCTCGGCCGAACTGCAAAACAAAAAAATAGCCGGGCGCTGCGGCGGGCACCTGTAGTCCCAGCTACTAGGGAGGCTGAGGCAAGAGAATCGCTTAAGCCCAAGAGCTAGAGGTTGCTGTGAGCAGTGTGACGCCACGGCACTCTACCCAGGGCGATAAAGTGAGACTCTGTGTCTACAAAAAAAAAAAAAAAAAATCCCACCTTTTCCTTAGTATAACACAGCGTTTCTCCTGACTGTGGTCTGTGGTCCTGGACACGCGTTTGCTGTCCTGCATAGAGTCCTGCTCCATTTGGCCCTTACACTTTGCTGCCATTGTATTGCTCCCTCTGGTCCTCAGCCTTCCTCACCTTCTCCATCCTAATGCGTTTCACACCAAGAAAACAGTAAGAAAAGCTGCTGAGCAACTCATACCAGGCTAGACAATTAAGTTCATGAACTCACCCACAAAACCTGCTGTATATCTGTCACTGAGTGTCACTATGGTCACCTTCAAAGTGCTGCCCTTGGCCATATGGTGACCATAGTGACACTTGGAAATGAGGTATGTAGCGCTTTTGCTAGAGTGGGTTTGCAAACTTAATGTTCAACCTTGTATGTAAAATAAAACCAGAAAAGGTAAGCATGGGATCTGGGTAAAGGGCCATGTGCAGGCCCCCCACTGAAGCACTGGCTCCTCTGGGGACAGCTCTGATTCCATCGGCTACTTTCTTCCAGTGGTGCTGTCTTGTCATATTCAGTCCAGAGTAAGATGTTTATGGCTTTCCTTAATCATTTATTGCACTAGAGGAAGGGTGAGTATAACTGGTAAGTTTAAAGCTGTGGAGAAAAGCACAAGAGGTTGGCACTACAAGTATGTTCCATTCCTCAGGCGTTTTGCCATCTTCCCTCTGCCAGTGGTACTTGTAGGTGCGGAAAGTAACACCACCAGACTTAAAGGAACACTTCCGTTCCTGCTGTGAGCAATAAAGTAAGTTCACCCTGAGGTGAGCATCTTTGCTGATTCCATTTCCTTCCTGAGCTGCTGCAAGGCCGCAGGCGTTTCGTGTCCAGGCTCGGTCAGACTAGATGCAGGCCTGCAGTTTCAGAAATGTGAGCGTCACACTAGGGAAGGCTGCTCATCCCTCTAGGCCGCGTTCTGATGCTGGCTGGGTCAGGAGGGCAGGGTGAGGCAGGCAGTGGGAGTACCAGAGGAATAATGATGCTTCCAGAATGTGCGTGAGGTTTCACCATCAACGCAGGGTCTAAATCAGGGCCTAATGCTGCGGCCCTTTCATACAGTTCCTGTGGGTCGCCACCCACAGGTTGAGAACCGCTGGTCTCAATCTTTTTGCTCCGTATTGAATGAATAGTATACTGTAGTTTCAGTGTGATAGGATAGCCTTTTTTTGGATAAATAATATTTTTCGAATAGTAGGTATTCAAACAAGTCCAGATCTGTCCTCTATTACTTTATAAAGTGTTCTCATAGTTTTTAGCAGCCCTCATTTTTAAAAGTGAAGTATTCATATTTTTCCCTCTTTTTTTGTCCGTCCTTTCTTTTCTTTTTAAAGCATCTATACCAGTGTGTTTCAACCTTTTTTATCTTATGGCACACTTGAACTGATAAAAACTTTTGCAGCACACTTAAATTAGGATCAAAGAAAGAGTAAAAAGGAATATACTCACTATGCTTTTAACTTCCTTCAAAAATAATTTAATTAATGATCTTTAAACTTTTCCTGGCACAGTGGGCGAAAATCACTGCTCTATATTGAAGCTTTCGAATTCCCTGGACTTTGTTTCTGGATTTCGCGTTCTCCTGAATCCAGCCCATTCTCCAGTAAACCTTGGTTGAGTTCCTGAAGCGTGTGCAGGTTTTCTCTTCAGCGGTTGGTCAGGATGAAGCTCCCCCTGGAAGAGCCTAAGAGAGGGAGCCAAGCCGTGCAGTGCCATCACTCGCAGTGCGTGCTGAGGGGCCGCGGCAGACACTCCTGGGCTGCGCACAGAACCCTCGCGTTTCCTGAAGTTCGGGTGTATTTACTAGAGGAGGGAGTTGGCACCCCAGGACTGTCTTCTGGCAGTGTTGCGTGGAACACTCGTTTTGTGTTGTCGAGGTGATATTGACACTGTTGAGGGGCAGGGAGAGGAGAGGACTGGATGTACGGGCCCCGGCCAGAGGACCTTTCCGATGTCATCGTATTAGATCCTCACAGTTGACTATTTTTTCCATTTTGCACATGAGAAGACTGAGAATCATACCAATTAAAATGTATGCCTGTGATACTTGGACACAGAGCTTTCAAATCAGTATAAAGATTCTCCAAGGCTTAGTGCTTGTAGCTCAAGCGGCTCAGGCACCAGCCACATACACCTGAGCTGGCGGGCTCGAATTCAGCCCGGGCCCACTGGAAACAACAATGAAAACTACAACCAAAAAATGGCTGGGCATAGCAGTGGGCGCCTGTAGTCCCAGCTTCTTGGGAGGCTGAGGCAAGAGAATCGCTTGAGCCCAGGAGTTGGAGGTTGCTGTGAGCTGTGATGCCACAGCACTCTACCCAGGGTGACAGCTTGAGGCTCTGTCTCAAAAAAAAAAAAAAAAAAAAATCTCCAAAGACTTAAAATGGAGGAACAGTCATCCTTGAGGTAAAGAGCTTTTTTCCTGTAACCAGAAGGTTCTAGCATGAATGGAAGAGCCTCTTCTCAGAGAAGGCGTCCTAACAGGGTTTTCGGGGTGAGTCGGCTGGTTACATGGGACACCCCTCAAGGTCTGCACCACCCACACTTCACGATTACCCTTGCTTTCAGAGCTTGAATACAAAATGGGTGCCTTTGTCCCAAGGGTAAACTAAAGAAGGCTGCCAAGGATTTTGGAGTGTGTTATTTTCTTCTTTTCGCACACTTTGTCTGTCTGTGTTGGGATGAGGGTGAGCTCCCGGGCCCTCACCATCTTTCTTCACCTGGCCCTTCCCGGAGCACACACGGTGTGAGCGTTGCTGGGGTTACTCTGAGTTGTTCCTTACTTGCAATTGCATTTCACTGAGTGATAACCCTGCCGAGGCTGCACTTAACCTGTGTACACGTTAACTGGAAAAGACAGAACTAATTCTTAAGCTGTTAATAAAATTGTTCACAAATGCCCAGAGATCATTACTCAGCCGTGACCCAGCCAGAAGCTCTTACCTGACCCCGTCTCTGACAGTGTTCTCAGAAGGCAGACCTCGTGGTTCCTATGAGCTTCCCAGGAAGAGCCTCCCTTTGGAGGGGTTTGTGGGAAGCATGTGAGGCCATTAATCTCTATTTCTCAGGTGATATTTCCTGACTTATTCTGAATTGTCCCTCAAATAGGTTCATTTAATTAAAAAGTTATATCCCATTAAATTCGCAACACATCAGTGTGCCTTAGATTTTGTCTCTGTGGCACTTGGATGTAGTTTGAGCTATATCCTCAAAGTGCGCCTGTTACTCTAAGCATTCTGGGAGAGATCACTGAAGTTCAGTATGGTTATTTCTCTTACAAAATCAGAATCCCCAAATTCTCTCTTTCTTGTTTTTTTGTTTTTTTTTTTCTTTTGCTGTTTTTGGCCAGGGCTGGGTTTGAACCCACCACCTCCGGCATATGGGGCCAGCGCCCTACTCCTTTAATTCTCCCTTTCTTGGGGAGCCATTCACAGATGATGCATCAGGTTCCTAATGGTTACCAGAGGTGTTCAGTGGTGAAGGAAGCTTATTAACTCTTACCCTTAGCTGCTTGTTTGTTTCGAAGAAAGTTTTTTAGCCAAGAAGGTGGCTCACACCTATAATCCCAGCACTCTGGGAAGCCAAGGCCCGTAGATTGCTTGAGCTCAGGAATTTGAGACCAGCCTGAGCAAGAGCGAGACCCCATCTCTAAAAAACTAGCTGAGCTTTGTGGTGTGTGCCTGTAGTCACATCTACCAAGGAGGCTGAGCCAAGAGGGTCACTTGAACTCAAGAGTTTGAGGTTGGGCTTGGCGCCTATAGCTCAAGCGGCTAGGGTGTCAGCCACATGCACCAGAGCTGGCAGGTTCAAATCCAACCTGGGCCCGCCAAAATGACAATGACAACTACAAGGGAGGCTAAGGCAAGAGAATCGGTTAAGCCCAAGAGTTGGAGGTTGTTGTGAGATGTGACACCATGGCACTTTACTCAGGGTGACATAGTGAGACTCTGTCTCAAAAAAAAAAGAGTTTGAGGTTGCTTTGAGCTATGATGCCATAGCACTCTACACCCGAGACCCTTGTTTCAAAATTTTTAAAGCAGGACAATAATAAATTCCCATAAAACCCATTCATGAGTCACTGAGTTTAAGCAATGTGACTTCTCAGTAGACACCCAGGATGATGTAGATGATTATGAAAGCTATCCGACTTGTGGGGTGTATGAGAGTTGCTGGTGTATAGAGTAAATATTACAGAATTTACCATTTAACGATTTCTAAACCCACAGCTCATTGGCATTAAGTGTGTTCACAGTGTTGTGCTTCCATCACCAATACCAACTTGCAGAATTTCCATCATTTCAGATGGAAACCTCTCACCCATTAAGCAGTCACTCCTTCCCTCTTCCAGCACTGGACAGCCACTAATTGATATTTATTTTCTGAATTTTCCTGTTCTGGATATTTCATATAAATGGAATCCCACAATATGTGGCCTTCTGTGTCTAGCTTTTGGCATAATGTTCCAAAATTTATCAATGTCGTGGCACTGAGGCCCCCAGCTCCCAGGCCACAGTCTGTTAGGAGCCAGCCAGCTGCAGAGCTCTATCTGCCTCTCACCCCGCCCATGGAAAAATTGTCCTCCATGAAGCTCAGGATGGCCCACACAGCAGGCGGTGAGTGGTGGTGATCAAGTGAGGCAGCTTCATTGCATTTACAGCCCCACCCGCTCCCCACAGGGTTCACATCCCCACCTAAGCCCCCCACCTACTTACCCCTCCCATCCACTGTGTGTGGAAAATGGCCTTTCATGAAACTGGTCTCTGGTGCCAAAAAGGTTGGGGCCCGCTGTTGAAGACTGTGTCAGTTCTTCATTCTTGCATATAGCTGAAAAAGATTCCATTGTATGGATATACTGCTTTTTTTTTTTTTTTTTTAATAAGACAGAATCTCACTATGTCACACTTGGTAGAGTGCTGTGACTTCACAGCTCACAGCAAACTCAAACTCTTGGGCTTAAGTGTCTCTTGTCTCAGCCTCCCAAGTAGCGCCTGCCACAATGCCCAGCTATTTTTTGGTTGTAGTTGTCGTTGTTTAGCTGGCCCGGGCTGGGATCAAACCCACCAGCCTTGGTGTATGTGGCTGGTGCAACACTGTGCTACCGGTACCGGATATACTGCATTTTTGTTGATTCATTTATCAATTGGTGGACTTTTGGCTTCTCTCCACCTTTCGCTGTTGTGAGTAATGCTGCTGTGAATGTCCCTGTATGAGTGTGTGTTTCAGCACAGTTCTCAGTTGCTCGAGGCACAGATCCAGGGGAAGAGTGCTGGTTCGCCTGCAGCCCTGTTGAACTGCCGAGGTCTCCGAGCTCTTCCCCAGCAGCGGCCTGGTCTCACTGCCCCACCAGTGTATGAGGCTCCAATGCTGACAATCCTGCTGACACCCAAACCTGGTGTTTTTCTTTGCTTTTTAAAAAGTAATGCCCATCCTAATGGGTTAGTGTCAACCGCACTGTGGTTTTGATTTGCATTTGCCTGAGTGCTAATAGTGTTGAGTGTCTTTTCACATGCGCCTTGGTCATTTGTGCATATTCTTCAGAGAAGTGTCTATTCTTACATTTGGGCATTTGGGTTGTTTGCCTTTCTGTTGTTGAGTTCATGTTTGTTTTGGATCAAATTTTTAAATAGACATGTAGTAAAATGACCTTCCTCTACATACTTCCAGCTACAAGTATAGGTCCTCTCACTCTCCCCACCTGAATCTGGAAGATTCTGAAGCAAACCCCAGCCATTTTATGTGAAAAAACACCTGGAGTCCACAATTACCAGCTGTGCTGTAGTGACCGTTGGTTTGCTTGAATCGAGATCCAGAAGATGTTCCCTAGAGCATTTGGGTAGTATGTCTCTCTTACTTCCACTAAGAGAAAAATCTCTTTTCTCTTTTTTCCTTTCAGTTTCTTTTTAAAGGAACAGGATTGTGTGTCCTGTGGAGCAGTGGTACCCAACCTTTGTGACACCAGGGACAAGTTTCATGGAAGGCAGTTTGCATGGGCTGGGGACAGGGAATGGTTTTGATGTGAGTGAGTGTCAAGCAGCTGGGGTTTGGTTTCTCTGCACGCGGACCTCTCTGCCACTGAGCGACTGT
This sequence comes from Arctocebus calabarensis, assembly GCA_963573935.1. Taxonomy (NCBI): domain Eukaryota; kingdom Metazoa; phylum Chordata; class Mammalia; order Primates; family Lorisidae; genus Arctocebus; species Arctocebus calabarensis. The sequence continues at coordinate 7,135 of CAUYON010211773.1, forward strand.
ATCTGTAGCTGCTCCCAGGGCCAGCACCACTGCCTCTGCTCCAGCTAAGATCAGGCGTTGGATCCTCACAAGCAGCCTCGCTCCCTCACACCCATGGTTTACAGTAGGGTCTTCACTGCTGAGGCTCTGTCGACAGTGCTGCTACTGATCTGACAGGCGCGGAGCCAGGCAGGGATGTGCATGATAGGAGCGTCTGTAAATGCAGATGAAGGCGTTCTGCTGTGTGTGTGTGTGGGGGGGGACATCACAGCTGGAGGGTGTCCGTCACCTTTAGATTCAGCTAATTACAAGCCCTGGGGTTGTCCCTGGTAGATGGAGTGGAGGGAAACTCTGAGTCCAGCCTACATTTTGTAGAAAAGCCTCTGCTGTGGAACTGTGTCTGTCAGTGTCGTGGGACTGGCTCCATCCCTGGGCTGCTGATCATGTCATCAGTCATGCCTTCATCCCTCAGAATTCTTTACAGAGAAGTGCCTTTGTCAGCTGTTGAGTCGCCTACTTGATCCTCTCCCTTGGTTTCCCAGCACTCAGGATTGTGTGCGGTGTCCCCAGTGGGCATGCTTTAGTAAGTACCATCACCAACTCACAGACGAACACCGTAGATGTTCCCAGCCGTGGCGCTCTCCACTCATCGTCAACTCTAGATTGGGGGCCCTCCCTCCTGACTGCAGATTCCGATAGCCTGGGGATCTTTAATGAAAGTGATGCCCAGGACCCCTCCATGCCAGCTGGATCGGCCTCTGGTGGGGAGGGGCTGATCTTTGAAAACTCAGAAAACACTGCACAGTGAGGCTTGAGGGTCCTTCTTGGAACCGCCTCCCAAAACAAGGACAGGTGCAGGGCCCTGTCCCCATAGGCTTGTGGCTCCCCCTTAGCTTCCTGCTCTGGCTTTTTTCCTCCCTCTTTCTCACAAACACACATACACAGTAAAAGGAACCCGTGTATAGAGCCACTGTGAGCACAGGTTTGGGCATTTGACCTCTTCCTCCCTTTCCACTTTCCAAGCACCAACACCTGGAGCAGGCCTGTGACTCCCTGAAAACGTGGCCGCTTCCCTTCCCCAGCCTAGAACAGAGCTAGACAGAGTGACCTTCTAGACTATTTTTTTCCTGTGTTTTGAGACTATCTCCCCACTATGCCGCACACTAGAGAGCACCCCCACTCACCTCACTCATGTCCCCAATGTCCTCCAACCCCACCCCACAGTGTGGGGGACAGGCACATGGTAGCACTTTCGTCCTCCCTCCTGCAGCCTACACTGTGCCCCCGTCACAATGAATCTTCATTTCAGAGCACTGGGTCGCGGCTGAATGGTGTGGTGTCCACATGAGGCAGGCGTAGGAGCAGTCCTGCGCATGTCAGCTGAGAGGTGAATCAGAGCCCTGGGCGTCTTGCCGTGTGCCCATAAAAGTGGCTTTTCCTTAAATAGATCAAAACTTATTAGCTATTAAAAGAGAATGTGGTACTTGGAGGTATGTTTTATGACCCTTAATTAAACTTCAGACAAAACATTTTAAGATAGTGTATGACACATTTTTCATCTTCCTTGTAATTTGAGTGATCTGTCGGCTTTCATAGCCCTCCCCTCAACTGGGCCTCATACAAAGGCCCCCTGAGACAGTGTGTCACAGCCACGCAGGGAAGGTGGAGCCACCCAGCCAGTCCCGCGCAGGGGTCCCTGCGCGAATGTGGGGTCTTTGTGAGAGTGGGAGGACCTGAGGCAGCAGGGGGCAGGCCTCGCCTGTCCCTGCATATTGCTTAGTTGACATTTCCTGGACAGAAGGACATGCGTTTTCAGGAGGAAGTGGGCACAGCTCCTCAGCCGCGTCCGTGCACAGGCCGTTTGAACTTTTGTTCCGACACATGTCATCACTCAGGTTTTGTCCACCCTAATCCAAATATAGAATCTTCCTGTAGAGTGGAAAAACCCTAAACTGACCTGAAAACCAAGCGCAAAATCTGAATTCATTAATAAGGAATTTGCATTTTATTTATTAGTATGTTTTCTGTATCCTTTTTTTTTTTTGGAGATAGTCTCACTATGTTGCCCTCCGTAGAATGCTGTGGTGTCACACCTCATAGCAACCTTGAACTCCTGGGCTCAAGCAACTCACCTGCCTCAGCCTCCCAAGTAGCTGGGACCACAGATGCCTACCACAACGCCTGGCTATTTTTTGTTGCAGTTGTCATTGCTGTTTAGCTGGCCAGGGCTGGGTTTGAACCCGCCAGCCTTGGTATATGTGGCTGGCGCTGTAACCATTGTGCTACAGGTGCTGAGCCTGTTTTCTGTATCTTTATTTTTCTTTTTTGTGAGACAGTATTGCTCTGTCACCCAGGCTAGAGTGCATTAGCACGATCATAGCTCACTGTAGCCTCAAACTCCTGGGCTTAAGCCATCCTCCTGCCTCAGCCTCCCAGGTAGCTGGGATTGTTCAGAGTACCACCACAATTGGCTAATTTTTTTTAAATTTTTTTCAAATTTTTTTCCTAGAGACAAAGTTTCACTGTGTTGCCCAGGCTGGTCTTAAACTCTTGGCCTTAAGCAATCCCCCTTGGCCTCCCAGAGTGCTTGTATCATAGGTAACCCACCACTCCCAGCCAACTCTCTTTCGTTTTAAACACACATTCTTCCTTTGGCTTCTGGTTTCTTTCCTCCCTCTCGGGCCTTCCCCAGTGTCCTGTAATAGGCTTTTCTTGGTGTGGCCATTATTTGTGGGAGTTGTGAAGGGCTTGGTTTGCAGCCTCCCTCCTCACTGCCCATTGTGGCTGTCCCAAGGTTGTTCCACCAAGGACGCTGGTGACACCAGGTCTTCTGTCTCCGTGTGCCACTCTTGGCCCTGCTGATCCATATGTCAGCACTCTTCACCTGCTTGGTACCCAGCGTCTCCAGCACTCTCTGCCTCCAGGGAGGTTGCCACCAGCATGTGGCGCTGCACAGAGGCCAAGGGCTGACCTTGGCACTATACACACCCCCAGTCACCAAGTCCAGCTGCTTTGGTACCTAAGAATCTCCACAACCATCCCATTCCCACCCGCTGCCCCAGCCCAGGGCCTCTGATGGGGTCCGCTTCCTTCCCTGCTCCTTGCCACCTTCTTTTTTTTTTCTTTTAAATTCTAAAATAGATTATTTATTCCAAAAATCTTCTAGTTTTCTTTTTACAATGAATAGACATCCTCTCCATCTCCGCACAACTTCCTTAAGTCCCTGTCGGAGGAGATGCCGGGTGAGAGTCTTTCTTAGTCTCCTGTCGCCTTCTGACCCAATCCAGCCACACTGCCTGGAAGCCTCCTCGAGGCCCCAACTGTGTCAAGTCCACCTGTCGGCTCATCCATGAAAAGCCTGATCCTGGGCCCGGGCCCTTGTGAGTGGCCCCGGGTCAGGATTCACTGACTGGGCAAGTGAAGCTGCAGAAAGCAATCAGTCTTCCAGGTCCTCTGTCAGCTGGCTCAGCTGCACCCTCCTCCCAACTGTCCCCAGATGTGTGGCTGTGCGTGGCTGCCCAAGGTTTCCCACAGCTGGGACACAGAAGCCATGTCCACGTGCAGGGTCCACGCTGGGGCCACAAACCTGAGTGTGTCAGTCCATCTCCTCTCCGAGGTGGCGACCCCCTTTACATTGTGGTTCTTCATGCTTCTGTGTTTTTTGAGACAAAATCTCACTTTGTTGCCCTCCAGAGAGTGCCATGGCATCACAGCTCACAGCAACCTCAAACTCTTGGGCTACAGCAATTCTCTTGCCTCAGCCTCCCAAATATCTGGGACTACCACATCTGTGGTGCCCGCCACAACGCCCGGCTTGTTTTAGAGACGGGGTCTCGCTCTAGCTCAGGCTGGCCTCGAGCTCCTGAGCTCCTAGTTCCTAATGCCAATCCCTGTAAGGCTTTTGTATGCCTGCAGGAGACACTCGGGACAAAAGGCCACTCCACTCCACAGGCTGTGTCCCGGGGCGTGTGCACCACTTGGAAACAACAAATGCAGAGCTCGTCTCCTACCAGTGTGTTTTGAGTGAACACTAGTGATCGGGGTTTTGAGGTCGTTTGCCTGGGGAGAGAGGAGAAGGAGAAGGGTACCAAACCTCAAGTCATGTGGTATTGTTCCGTATTTCTACACAAAGGCCAGGTGGAGATTTATGAGTCACACAAATACCATGAGGATCAATGGAATTGGGGCCACAAGCCCAGGAGCAGGCATCCCGCACATTCTTGGGGATTCTGTTGCTTGTTGGTGTCCTGAGTTGGACTGGTGCCATCTGGTACCAATCTTCTCTACCACAAGTAAACAAAACCCTAGAATCCCTCCACAGTTTCAAAGAGGGTTAACGACTCCTATTGTGTGGCCCAAGGCTTGCAAGTCGACTTCACAGAAACTCAGGACTGAGCCAGGGTCAGGTGCCAGGGAAGCGTCAGGCTTGGCACAAACACCTGCCCACAAGCTTCCTCCTGGTAGTGTTGAGTTGTTTTTATCTGAGGCATAAAAAACTAGCTTTTCCCTCAATTGCCGAGGAACTCCAGGGCCAACACTTCCTCTGGCACTGCTGGCAGGTGCAGAGGTCACAGGTCGCAGGGCCTGGCAGTGCACAGGTAGATGGACTTACCTTGTACCTATTCACCTTACTCAGAAAGCAATAAAAGTTTAGACACAGACCTCATGCCAGTGGGGACAGGACACTAGCCTGCTCCAATGGAATCCGGGCAGGGAGCAGTGGTGTGACAGGCAGATGGTAGAATGCGGGTCTGGTGGCCACCTGCAAAGGGCAGCAAGGTCCTCAGCATCTCCCGCCCATCCCTGCTCTCCCGAAGTCAGGAGGGCACTGTGGTCTGAGTGTGCCTTGAGAGTGGCCGGCAGGTTGAACGGTGTGCAGGAGCCCCCTCCCAGGCACTGGGCATGGCCAGCACAAGGAGTCCTCACTAGGCACAGAAGGGAGACACTGTCTCTCTGGGGATGCACTATCTTTTTCTACCTTTTCGTGTGTTTCTTTAAGATACTTCCTAACCTTGCCATCTAGCCACATAGCAAGGAGCTCCAGGGAGGAAATCGGGGGAACTGCTCCCCTTCTCTTAGGTTTTCTGGTGCCATGCTCTTTAGAGCAGCTCGCTTTGCTGTTTGTAGGCCATTACATCTTTAGTCAACATTATTTCATTTAGTGTTAGACTTCAGTCGCCCAGACTGTCGTTCTGGCTCCTGCTCTGCCCTCGCCCTTTCTGGGACCACTCCTAGTCCAGTGCCTGCCTTGTTTCCCCACAGGGTCTCTTTCGATGGAGTACCAGCAGGAGACAGAGGAGTGTGTGTGCACTCACAGATTTCATTTGGGTTCTCTACTGACAGGCCCTCACTTACTATATCCCGAGGGTGGGCTCACCTGGCCTGGCTCCCCTCCTGCCCACCGAGGGGTAAGGGAGGTGGTGATCTCTGCCAGCCTGTCTTGGTTTGGGCTTCGGTTGTTTTGATTTGAAGTTTTGGTTGTAAGGTACTTAGACGTTAACTTCCCCTAGCCTTAACTCAAGACCTCTTGTTTTCCTCTTGATTCATGAGGCTGCATCATGTTTATAAAGGGAGTCTCACCCTCCTGGAGGTTCCAGGCTGGGCTGTGGGTGCAGGGGCAGCAAGTTCTCCCCAGTGGAGTGTCAAGCCTGTCCCGAGGAAGCTGAGGTCCTGCAGCTGGGCCGCTGGAGCACAGGAGCCTGTGCCTCGGGGTGGGGGAGCGGGCGGCTGTGCCTCAGGGCTGTGCTGTGACATGAGGCTTGTACCTCAGGGCTGTGCCTACACCAGGCCGGCACCTCAGGGCTGTGCCTGACACCAGGCACGTCCGCAGCCGCTGGAGCTGCCTGCATTTCAGGGAACAGAAGGGGTGGCCATGGCAGGAAGTGGAGGTTTGTTTTCCTCCAGAAGTGAACGTGACCTCTGGGGTAAGATGCTGCCACTGACCTCTCACAGAAGCTTCCTGACCTGCTCTCTGTGCAGGGATGCCCGGCGTCCTTGGGAGTTTCATCAGGCACTTAGTCCCTAGATTGGTCCACTTTTTAAAGTAGCTTTAATGGACTTTTTTCTCTACATTTTGAACAAAGGGCCTGTGTTTTCATTTCGTACCGGGCCCTGGATGTGACATAGCGTGGCAGGCCCAGCCAGCCTTCATTCTCATTTCCCTTACAGCTTCAATCATTCCTTCATGCCCTCCTCATTCCAGCTCCAGACTTAGCTCACACCGGAAACGGTGCTTTGCATAGAGCCTCAGGAGTCTCCCTGAACACCCAAGGGCGGCAGGCTGCGGCTGCTCTGACAATGGGCGGAACAGCCCGCAGCCTACTGCGTGGCTTGAGGGCTCTCTTGGGCTCCCTGAACCTCAGCTTCTTTCAGCTGCTCTGAGGTGACACTAAGGACTGAGGTGAGAGGCTGCTCACAGGACGCCTGGGCGGGGCTTCTGTCCCGGCTTCCCTGCCACCTGCGAGTGCTTCTCCCTCCCTGATCCTCATTACCCCCTTGGAGCTGCCTCCTGAGACTGAGAGGAGATGAAAGAAGCGTCCTGGTCAGCACTAACTGCTGCTTAGTCTGATGCCAGGCGCATCACAAGGCCCTCAGTGCCCGTCAGAGGGTCCTGACTGTTAACAGATTAGCAGACACCTCAGGAAGGACCTCTCGGGAGCATAGCGGGCCTTCCCAGCCTGGAAGTCTGAGGTCTGAGCATGGCAGCTGGGGGGTTGTGGGGAGGCTCCAACCGGGCCCAGGTATTTGATTTGGGAGGCTCAGGGTCCGCAGAGCCTGGCAGCACGTCAGCCTCTGTGAGCTGGCTGCCACCCTCCCCCGCACCTCTTGGTGGGTTTCATTCCTTTACGCCTCTGAAAGCCTGCAGTTGATCTCCGTCAGGTCTGGGAAACAGGCAGCAGGGGATGATTAAGGTTAATGAGGAGATGTGACTTCGGAGGGTGGCCACTCCCAGAGCTGCTCCTTCAGAAGGCTAACGCTCCGGGTGGGAGCTCGCAGGGCAGTTCAGGGTACAAAGTAGGGGCCAGAAGGGGGGTCTCAAGGATGCAGCTGACCAGAGCTTGTCCTCGCACCCCCCACATGGCAGCTGCTCTGTGAGGAGGCCCACCTGAGCTGGGAGGGTAGAGCAAGACAGCCCCCGTGGAAAGGCGAGGCAGCCAGTCTGGTGTGGTCCTCACTGGTTGCAGAGACCCACCCTCACACCTCTGCACCTCCTCTCTGAGCCGCAGGCTCCCCACTTGGTAAAGTGCTTTGTAAATCACTTATTCCTGGGAGGGTGAGAAACATTGCCCAGGAGCTCAGTGATTTGCCTTAAAAAATAAAATGCAGACTTTCTCAGTCCCCTGGAAATCTTCCTCGCAGTGTAGTTAAAGGAGGCATGAAATAAACAGGGAGGCATGAAGCAAGAGGTGTAGGAGTGTTCCTCCGAGGGGGGCATCGACTACAGCAGAACTTTAATGTGTAGATTCATCTTCCAAGAGGGTTCTTTCAAATAAGGGCACAGGCTGTGTGCCATCTGGGTTGCAGTATTCTATAAAATATTCTGGATGATAGATGCCTTTTCTAACTGCAAATGCCTTTAATTTAGACTCGGAGCTAGGTGCCCCGTTAAAGGTCAAGGCAGCTCCCTGAGAGGCAGCGGGGAGAGCACACAGCCCAGCCTCAACTGGCTGCTGATGCAGGATGCCAGCTGTCAAATGCGGTGTCTTCAAGTTGCAGAGGTGTTTGTTTTGTTTTGTTTTTAAGAAATTTGTTCTCAGGCGGCGCCTGTGGTTCAGTGAGTAGGACGCCAGCCTCATATACTGAGGGTGGTGGGTTCAAACCCGGCCCCAGCCAAACTGCAACAAAAAATAGCCAGGCGTTGTGGCAGGTGCCTGTGGTCCCAGCTACTCGGGAGGCTGAGGCAAGAGAATCACGTAAGCCCAGGAGTTAGAGGTTGCTGTGAGCTGTGTGGCGCCACAGCACTCTACCAAGGGCGATAAAGTGAGACTCTGTCTCTACAAAAAAAAAAGAAAAGAAATGGGTTCTTACGCTGTTTCCCAGGATGTAGTGCAGTGACAGCATCAGAGCTCACTGTAGCCTCGAACCCCTGGGCTCAAGAGATTCTCTTGCCTCAGCTTCCTGAGTAACTGAGACTACAGGTGTGAGCCATCTTACGCTGCCCAAATTGTAGCGGTTTTTGATGTATTTTAGTTCTTTGCTTAGAGTCCCTATTTAGGAAGGTCAAGCTGAGTCCAGACCTTCTTAACATAGAACAGCCCTTCTCCTCCCCAGTGCCCCACCGAGGGGCTGAGGAGCCCCATGCACACTCTTCACTTCCTGACAGTGGACACTAATGAAATGTGTGCAAGTGCCTCCCATTGAGGCACTTAATCAGATCAGTTAGTTCTCCCTCGCTCATCAAAGACCTCCCGCCCCCTTTTTTTTTTGAGACAGAGCCTCAAGCTGTCACCCTGGATAGAGTGCTGTGGCATCACAGCTCACAGCAACCTCCAATTCCTGGGCTCAAGCGAGTCTCCTGCCTCCGCCTCCCAAGTAGCTGGGACTACAGGCGCCCG
>CAUYON010211776.1:0-23598 GCA_963573935.1 Arctocebus calabarensis
TAATGTTAGTTTTCAATAGTCAGGAGTTTGGGAAGCCAAATGGACATGGGACTAATGGAATAAAGAAGATGTGATGTTTCCCTAATTAACCTCTCATTTTGACTGTTTTTGGCATATACAAAGGCAACTGACTTGTGGACATTGATTTTATATCATGAGACATTACTGTATTTTTTGATGACTTCCAAGAGTATTGTAGTTGAGTCTTTGGGGTTCTCTAAGTATAAGATCATATCATCAGCAAAAAGGGAGAGTTTGACCTCCTCTGAACCCATCTGGATGCCCTTTATTTTCTTGTCTTGTCTAATTGTATTAGCTAGAACTTTCAGCACAATGTTGAATAGCAATGGTGACAGAAGCTAGAACGTTGTCTGGTTCCAGTTCTAACAGGAAAAGCTTTTAGATTTACTCCATTCAGTAAAATATTAGCTGTTACTAATTATATTCTTGCAAGTATCTCTTTCTCCAATCTTTGGTAAAAAAAAAAAAATGTTTAACATGGTTTGCATAACTCCTTAAGATTGTGTCAGTAATTCAGGTCTTGTTGAGAAGAAAAATTTCCCCTTTAGATCATTCCAGTATCCTTTAAATTCAATTCAATCATCACACATTCAAGTCTCATTGAACACACATTATACAAACCTATACACTAGGCTGTATACATGACAATCAAAAAAGCATATTGGTGAAGACAAGGGTAAGGAGAACAACAGGAAAGACATCTTAAGGTAAATATCTCAGCTTTCCTGATATAAAGCTCAAAGCTAGCACTAAAGAGGAAGAATGACACAAATAGGAAAAGAGATTCTACCTTCTAAGATTAGAACCATCATTTGAGAAGACAGAATTCTCCACAGAATTACATTTCTGGTTACACATCATTCACCATTTGTCACAATTGTAATTCTGATTTTGCTAACGTGTGATCTTTGATCCTAAATCTTTGGCAACGTTTATGCAGTCTTCGTAATTAAGCAGGCCTAAATTTTAAAACTACTGAGCTTGCAACAACAAACTGGAGATGCCGGGGATTGAACCCGGGGCCTCATACATGCAAAGCATGCGCTCTACCACTGAGCTACATCCCCTTGCTAGCTCTCTCCCTCTTTATCTTAAGTGCTGATCAATATAGTTCTCCCTGGATGTGGTAGCTTTATAATCCCATCAATTTTTTCAATCTGTATTTATAAAAACATAATTAGGTCAATTTGACAAATTCTTATTGAGTAATACCACCCATCCCTGCCTTGTACTTTCCCCTGATGTGATTTAGTACAGGGTATACATGTAAATTTACCTTAAGGTTTTTTTTCTCCTCTAGTAAGGGAGCTTCAAAGGCTGTGACTAATTTTTTTTTTTCAACAAGCTTTTAATGTAGAACTTGTAGCAGTCATTCAAGAACGGTGAAAAATAAATTACAGAAGAACTAATTTCCGGATATATTTCACAGTACAGAGAATCTTCTAATGAAGTGTGAGAGTGAAGTGGGAAGGATTCAACAATATAGAGGGTGCCAAAAAAGTATACACTTTTTAAGAAAGAAGAAAAGGTATTAAAATTGTTATACTCAATATGTACCGATAACAAAAGATGAAACAAGTCATGTTTGACTTCTGCAATTACAAGTAATGCTCAAACTATATACATAATATAATACATAGATAACATCTCTTATAACGTGCATACTTTTTAGGACCCCCCGGTATACAAACGGATTTTAATATCGTATAGCGATTGGTCTGCGAAGATAAACATATGTCACTGCATCAGTCAACAGAAAGTATACCACATTCGTGATCAGATATTGACGGCTGAGGGAGTCTGGAAAGAGAAGATTTGGCCAGGTAAATATAAGGCTAAGAGTTAACCTCGAAGACCGATTTAGGTTTGTGCTTGGATTTCGGTAAAAGTTGTAGGCGCCAGAGAAGCATCCTTGCCCTAGATAAACACCCGGTAGCAATTTGTTCTGGCTCATAGTAGGGACTTGTTGACTAGCATGTCTAAAGCAGCACCTGCGGGCCTGAAATACGTTAGCTGGTTTTACTGAATTTACATTTGGCAGAAATCTACAGAAAAATGAGATCCAGTTCCGCACTAGGTGCGACTGCTCTGGTCTCCTGGAGACAATATGAGATGGACACAGGGCTGGCGGGGTTTAATAATTCCGCTAGAGTCAGAATCGGTAGATAGGTAAAGCCAATTCCAATATTTCGCCGCTGACCGCGGAGCTCCAGGAACTCCTGTCCCTGGTGTGGACTGTCAGTGCGCTGGTTGGAGGAGACCGCTGAGCATTTTCTGGAACGGTTCACCGTCCCAGCTGTCGACCTCTGTCCTTTTATCCTTCAGCAACAAAACCCTGGCTCTAGCTCCGGGTTCCCTGGGGTTTCATTTCAGGGGTCTGACGGCGGTTTCGGCAGGCTTGTATATTCCTCGCAGCCAAATCTGGCCTCTGTCTGAGGATTCAGCTTCGGATGGTCAGTTGACCCGGGTTATCGCCCTAGCGTTTGGGGCCGCTTCACATTTCTAACGTGTGTCTCCCTCCCACCCCCGCCTCTCATTTTGGCTCTTTCTCCAGCCCTGGCAAGTATAAGGGGCAACAGTCCTACTCCTCGCTCTCCATCCCGCCCTTTCCTTGGTGATGCTGACTGTTTTCCGCCCTGTGGAGGCTCCTTCTCGAAGAGTGAAACAAGCCTCGCTCCGTGGCGGGTCTGGATGTTCCCGCCGCCTCTGGAGCACTTGCAATCTCCTAGGAAACGCCTGAGAGCAGCGATTGGGTGCCCTGCTCCTTCCCAACCCCTCAAGCCACAGACGTGTTGAGAAGAGGAAAGGAAAGTAGAAAAACAATAGGAAAAAAGGCAAAAGCTAAAGTGAAACGTTTGGAACTGGGTGAGAGAGGCACAAAAATAAATATAAATCTCGAAAAATAAGCAAAGCGAGCGAATGGTTTTATCCTCCAGCAAAGTGCAAGCCTCCTCGATGTGAGCAAGAGCTGGTACGCAGAACCTTTTATGGGGGAAAAACTCCGGCCCCCCTACTTTACTGCCTTGTGTTCCAGAGAGGGGCGGGGCTGGGCGCCCCTTCCTTCTCTCCCCACGGCGGAGCTCTCTGGACTCTCCAGCTCTTGGAGCCGCGCGTCTCTCCAAGTCAGAGCTCACCTTCCCTCCACCCACTACACGCCTGTCCCTGAAGCCCCCGAGTGTTTTTGGTGCAGACCATGATGAGTAGAAGGACGCTCTGTGTGCCCTGGCTCCGGGTGGCACCCTCTGGCGTTGGCGCAAGGCGCACTGATATCCAAGTGGTCTATGTGGGCTCTCAGGAAGTCAATCCCAGTCTACCGAGTATCACTGAGTGCAGGGGTGGGAAAACTGCCCCCCCCCTTCGGTTTCTTTCATTCTGGCTGTGTATAAGTCGCAGGTCCCTGCTGAGTAAAAACACCCGTCGCGCTCCCCACCCAGCCGCCCCCAAGCTGATGTGCAGATAGGTGAACTCCACGACCTCCTCCGCCCTCCCACGCCTTCTGCTACCTCCTCCGCCCTCCCACCTAGCACTCTCAGTCCGCCGCCTCTAGCTCTCCGAGCTCTCCCTGTTGTTCCAGGCACCGGCTAGACCACAGCTGCCCCTTCCTCTTGGGCCAAATTCCATCCTCTGTCCTTCTGTCGGAGCAGATAAAGTGTCTCAGAAACCCCAAGAGAGGAGGAACGCCCCGGGTTGGGAGACCCTGCGCTTAGCGGCTCTTGTCAAGTGACAGGAAGCGGTGCTGAGGGTGCGGGGTGTGCCTCGGAGACCGTAGGCTCTCTTCCAGTGGAGCCACCACTTCCCTTCCCCAGCCGGGTCCTTGGAACGTCTTGCCTGGCTGCACAATCCGCGCGGGGCCTCTCCGCGGTGCGTGCTCTAAGCCGTTGCTTGGCCCGCGTGTTGAACGTTGAATTGACTTCAATCGAGTTGAATGTTCCCAGGGCTTCTTCAGTTCTCTTGGTGATGCTCCTCTGAATTTGGGCCAACAGTCAGCCACGTGTGTCTCCTCCCCTTTTCCTGGCGAGGGTCCTTACCTTTTTGTCCCCTGGGGCTCATCTCAAAGATGGAGCCTGCGCAACTAAGGACAACTGGCAAAGGCAGTGAAAATGTGAATGGTTCCTGGAATGGCTTGCCCCTTTGCTGCTCATATCCATGTATTAATTCTCGAGCTAAAATCTGAAGAGAGTGTGGATGGGGATTTGAGAGGTTTTGTTTCTTTTTATCCCAGAAACCAACTTGAAAGGTATAATCCTGCACTAAGAATCCAGAAGACCTTGGGAAAGCATTAGGGAGATGTTCACCATTTCCTAAAATGTGTTTGCACCATTTTGTGTTTCCATCAGCAATTAATGAGCGTTTCTGTTGCTTGACACAGCATTTGGTGCTGTCAGTGTTCTGGAATTTGGCCATTCTAATAGGTGTGTATGGTATCTCATAGTTGTTGCTTTATTTTGTATTTCCCTGATGACATATGATGTGGAGTGGTTTTTCATTGCTTAGTTTTTATCTGTTGGATTTTTTTTCAGTCTTCGTTCTCTTTACTTTTCAGATTTGGAAGTTTCTATTGACATATCCTCAAGCTTAGAGATTCTTTTCACAGCCTGTCCAGTCTACTGATAAGCCTATCAACAGCACACTTCATTTCTGTTACAGTGTTTTTGGTATCTAGCTTTTCTTTTTGGTTCTTTCTGGGAATTTCTATCTCTTTGTTTACATTGCCCACCTCCTCTTGTGTTTTCTACTTTATCTATTAGAATGTTGATCATATTATAATCATAGAAGTTTTAAATTCCCTATCTGATAATTCCAACATTCCGTCCATGTCTGATTCTAATGTTTGCTCTCTCCGCCTTCCTAGGTATTTTGCCTTTTAGTATGCCTTGTAATTTTTTTGATAGGCCAACAAGATAGTGTAGGTAAAAAGAACTGCTGTAAATAGCCCTTTTTTGTAAAAGGGGTAGCAAGAAGTATGGGAAGAGAAAGTATTCAGTAGTCTTGTGATTAGGTTTCTCAGTCTTTTAGTGAACCTGTGCCTGTGAATGATACAGTGTTTCTCAGGGTCGTTGTGTGTGTGTGTGTGTGTGTGTGTTTTCTCTCCCTCTGGGGGGATAGATGGCTAGAGTAGGCTGGAGTTGGGTGTTTCCCCTTTACCACATGAAAAAAATAGAGGTGGCTGGGATTGGGTTTTTTCCCACCCCCAGGTGGGTTAGGATCTGATAAAACTGCAACAGGTTAGGTTCTGATTCATTTCTTCTAAGGGCAGACCCTGTTAAGAACAGGATATATTCAGAAGGGTCTATTTTCCCCACCCCTGCCCAAGCACAAGGGATTTTTTCTCTGATATTAACTGTGAGAACCTGATCAAGTTCCTGGAGATTCAACATGCCTTAGTGTGGGCCTCCTCACTATAACTGGGTCCTCCTAACTCTTAGACTGGCCCACCCCTAGCCTCTAGCAATTCATCCATTATAGTTTAGATTTTCCTACCTAGGAAGTGGTTTCCACAGGGGTTTCTATTCTAGTATGTTGTGATTCTCTGAGTCTTCTCGTCTGTCTTTCCAATTTGGGGAATAGATTTAGATCTAAGAAAAGTTGATTTTTCAATTCCTTCAGCATTTTTGTGTTTTATTTTTTTTTTCAGAGTCTCACTCTGTTACCCAGATTGGAGTGCCATGATATCAGCCTAGTCCACAGCAACCTCAAACTCCTGGGTTCAAGCAATCTTTCCTACCAAACACCTGAAACTACAGGCACTTGTTACTACACCCAATTGGTTTAGACTATTTTTAGTAGAGATTGAGGGGTCTCACTCTTGATCAGGTTGGTCTCAAACTGGTGACCTCAAGTGATCTTCCTGCCTCAGCCTCCCAGAATGCTAGGATCACAGGCAAGAGCCATCACACCTGACCTTCCTTCAGCCTTTTACTTGTTGTTAAACCTGAGGAGCAACTTCCAAGTTCCTAACGTGCAAAACATGAAACTAGAATTCTACATCTGTTTTTCCTCTTCTTTATTTTCTCTTCTCTTGATATGGCTAGTGGATAGATTCTTTAATAATGTCAAGGGCTTTCAAGTATCAAGAAAAATAACTGCTGTTTGTACTTTGTCTTATATACAATTCATTAATTAAAAAAATAGTATTTAAAATTAGTCATACTATTTTCACAACATATAAAATACCTAATTTTACAACTTAGATCTCTCTCACAAACTTAAATATTTTTTTAATGTATAGCTATGAAAATTCATATGTATCATGTCAAATTATTTTATCTTTAAATGCTGGAAACACCTTAGTACTGTGTTATTGTTGGATAAAGATATAGTAATGTCATATTTATTAATAACTTACACTTGTGGTCCTCAAACTTTAGCATGTAACAGAATCACTTCTAGGTCCTTAGCCTCAGAGTTCCTGACTCATAGGTCTGGGATGGGCCTGGAGAATTTGTATTTTTAGCAAGATTGTAGGTGTTGCTGTTGCTGCTGATACAAAAAGCACACCTTCCTCTATTCTGAAACCTATTTCTAAAGAGTTGCAATCAAAATTTTTATATTTATTCATTTATATATGAATCTTCAGAATTTGTCTTACACTTTTTATTCAACCAGATTCAGATTTACTCACCCTTCCACCCTTCAAAATCTAAGAGTTAGATTTTCCCTCTTAGAGCAGGCTGAGGATTAGACATACATTGTGGATAATTTCAAGCCCAGAACCTGAGAGTACCTGGGCCTCACAAGATGCATCTGTCCCAGTCCTTTGGGACAGCTGAATTTGGTTCCTGCTTGGAGTTAGAGATCATATTGTATGTTAGGGAATTTCCCGATGGTTTGCTGTAACCATTAGTAGTTGACCTTTTAGTAGTTCACCTTTTTCTGATGGTGGAGATTCCAACTGGCTCTTGTTCTGAATGACTTATATTCATTGTCCCACTTAGATAAAAGCTAATTTTACAACCACTTCTGAGCTGGGCCTGATCAATTTCAGTTGAATCTAAAGGCATTAGTAACTCTGTTTACATAAATCTTCCTTGTCACCTTCAAGACCTGTGAAATTCACACGAGTTTTGTACAACAAACTATATGAAACATTTTAGGATAAAATTGATCAAATATAGTGTACATGAAGAAAATTACTTGTGCACTCAAGCAGCAGCATGGTGTTTGGGATATAGCTCAGTGGTAGAGCACATGCTTTGCATGTGTGAGGTCCCAGATTCACTCCCTGGCATCTCCATTGGGCACTATTTTTGGTGCTGAATCTTGATAAACAGACATGTTTGGCACCCTAAATATTTTTAGATGATTTAAACTTTAAATGTGTAAGTCAGACTTCATCTTCCAGTATCCTCATTCAAGAGGCAATATGCTGCTGGAAAAAAAATTGGCTTACTTTCACTGCCAAGGCTTCTATGACTCTGGAATTATAAAACTTTTTTGGAAGAAATGGAAAGTAGAAGGAGTAAGATATGTGTTAGACTGAAACAATGAATTGGTTTGTTTCCCCAGTGCCATTTTGTTTTTTTAATAGCTCTTTGATCTTTTCCTACAAGTGCTTCTGTGTTCCTAGGCCAAAGCCAAATTATTTTCTTATTCCTTCTATTTTTAAAGTGATCATATTTGAAGTCAACTGCTGAATATTAAGTAGAGCTGATAAAGGTTTGACTAATTTCTAAGTAGTTGGTTATCTGGAGCTAAGATGACCAGGGGAAATTGTAGGCAAAGAACAGTCTTTGGCTAGGAGGAGTTGGTTAGTAATGTTGGCAAAGAGCATTACAAGGGAATGGTTTTCTTTAGCCACTCCTTAGTTCTTTTTGTAAACTAGAAAAAAAGAGCTATTGTCAATTAACATCATTTAAGAAATAATGTTGTCTAAAATAAGCTGAGAAAATTACCCAAGTCATGTGGCTCTGATGATTTTGACTATGCTCTTGACATAAATGTTTAATTTACAGTCAAGTCCAGAGCTTTAGGCACATGCATTAATGTTTACCTTAACTTGGTAGTTTTTACAAAAACAGGACCTGAGTCTGGTTGTCAGCCCAGGTCTGATGCTAATTACTTTACTTTGATTCCATCAAAACACTGCTTCATTTAAATCAAACTAAACTAAGCTTCATTTACCCCTACATCCTATAAGAACTCTGTCTCTTGCTTTGCTTAGTGAAAGCCTTCATTTATATTTGCATTTGTTCCTTGTTTGAGCAAGGATTAAATTAATCTTTTATGTGTTGAGATTGAATAATTGATATTTATTTAATATTTTGAATATAGAAGCAAAAATTGACTATCGTGAGATTAAGAGATTAAAAAACAAGCTGGTCTTTTGATAAAAATAAATTAAAGTTTTTTTAAATTTAGCATAAGAAGTGGATTTTTTTGCAAATAAAAATAACAGCCACATAAACAAAAATATTAATTCAGTTCACTGGTTCAAATTTAATATGATCTTTTGAAAAACAACAAAACCAGCAGTAACTCTAAAGATATTTTCAGCATTTATAAAAATAAAAATTATTATTAAAAATAAATAAAAAGGCTGGGTATGTAGCTCACATCTGGAATTCTAACACTTTGGGAAGTTCAGGTGGGAGGATTGCTTGAGGCCAGGAGTGTGAGAACAGCCTGAACAACAAAGCAAAACCCCCTACCTCTACAAAAACTAGAAAAATCAGCCTGCTATGGTGATCCACACACGTAGTCCTAGCTACTTCAGAGTCTGAGTCAGGAGGATCGTGTGAGCCCAGGAGTTGGAGGTTGCAGTGACCTATGATCATGCCACTACACTCTATCCCAGGGCAACAGAGTAAGATTCTGTCTCGATACAAATTAAAATAAAATTTAAATATTAAACATAAATAATATTTTATAAATCAATTTCCAAAAAGAAACTAGGTAGAAAATAAGTACAATAGTATTTTTAAAAGAATTCTAACCAAATAATTGTTTTGCATAACAATTTGGATAAAGGCAGAATTTGTGTAAGGCAACCCTGATTGTTGAATATATTAACCAACAAGAAAGTGTGCAGTTGCATATGCGACAGGTAGTGTTTCAGTTCAAAATGAGTTCCAAGCTCCATTTACTTTGGCTTAAATTATTTTGAACAAGAAAACTTAATATATTTTGTCTGAAACTCTCCCATGAGCTGATAACACCTGTTTTGAGTTGAATCAGAAAAATTACAGAATCATTTATAGATTTATACTTCAAGTAAAAGAAAGAAAAAAGGGAAGAAAGAAAACAAGTATATAAATACAATGGCTCACTCTGTCTTATCCACTAAGTAAACCTCCAAGTGAAATTTCTCTGAGTCAGTGAAGCTTTCTTAAATTGGGCTTAACATGAAACATCCACCTTTTCAATTTGTTAATAACATTTTATTTGGATTATTGGAAGTTTTAGCTCAAATCTTTTTTTTTTTTTTTTTTTTGAGGGAGTCTCACTATGTCGCCATCAGTAGAGTGTTGTGGCATCACTCACAGCAACCTCCAACTAACTCTTGGGCTTAAGCGATTCTCTTGCCTCAGCCACTCAAGTAGCTGGGACTACAGGTGCCTGCAACAATGTCTGGCTATTTTTTGGATGTCGTTGTCATTGCTATTTATCAGGCTGGGGCTGGGTTCAAACCTGCCAGCTCACATGTATGTGGCTGGCACTCTAGCCGCTGAGCTACAGGTGCCAAGCCTAGCTCAAATCTTTATTGAAAGTTTCTGAGCAAAGAAGGGAAGAAAAAAGGAGAGAGGGAAGAAAATGAATTAATAAAATAATGAATGAATGAACAAACAAATAAATTTGTTCCAAGAAGATTCCATATGTGCTTAAGCTTTGTTATGGTCTGAATTTTCCATAAAATTTATATTTTGACACTTAATCCCTGGTACCTCAGAATATGGCTGTATTTGGAGATCAGATCTTTAAAGAGGTAACTAAGTAGAATGAGGTCAGTAGGGTGGGTCTGATATGACTAATGTCTTTATAAGAAGAGGAGATTCAGAGAGACACATGTGAAGATGAAAACACAGAAGACAACCATCTACAAGAAGAGAGGCCTTTAAGAAACCAACTATGTTGACACCTTGGTCTTAGACTTCTCACCTCCTGAACTGTGAGAAAATAAATTTCTATTGTTCAAGCTGCCCAGTCTGTGGTATTTTGTTATAGTAGCCCATATAAACTAATATAATCTTAAATTCTATTCAGGAAAAAAAAAATATATATATATATATATGTACTTTTTTCTTTCTTTGTTTCTTTTTTTTTTTTTTTGAGACAGAGTCATATTCTATTGCACCAGGAAGAGTACAGTGACATCATCATGTCTCATCACAACCTCAAACACCTGTGCTCAAGTGATCCTCTTACCTCAGCCTCTGGAGGAGCTGAGACTACAGGTGTACCCCACCTTGCCTGGTCACCACAATTGGCTGATTTTTTTTTTCTATTTTTGGTAGAAATGGGGTCTCGCACTTGTTCAGGCTGGTCTTGTACCCCTGGCCTTAAGCAATCCTCTTTGTTTTGCCTCCTAGAATGCTAGGATTATAAGAATCAATTTTTTTTTAAATAACACATATCACTACCATTACAAAGAGCATTTTATTAATTTTGTTTCCTATTCTCTTCACTGTCCAGGAAAAACAGAAGAGATATCTATTGGCATTCAGCATTCATTCTCACTTTCTTTTGCTTGGCATTCGATCCTGGAAAGCCTGGAAGGCTAAAAAGGAAAAATCCATTTCTTGCATTCCTTTGCAATTTAGAATCTTGATGCCAGTAAGATTTGACTGATTATTAGATGCACTCTTCTGAGATTTAGAAAGCAGGATATCATTATAATGATTTTGGCTATTTTTGCTAGCAAACAAAATTGTAGATACATGCTTTCTGTGCAGCAGTGTTATAGGGTCTGGTCTTTAATTTTTTTGTATTAGAGAAAAAGTTGTGGCACACTTTTTATTCCACCACAACACACACCTTTCCTTTGCGGTAGGTAAAGACCAGGCCTGTTCAGTTTATCTTTCCACCATAGGATTAATGATTTTTTTTTAAATGAATGAGGGTATGAATGGGCTCTATACTTATCAAGTAAGATAGATAAAGACATTATCTTCCACTGCTTGAGACCCCTGTAAGAGGGGCTTGTGTACCCCATGTTGCCTTAATGTACACAACTATGATTTAATAAAAAGAAAGAAAAATACAGAAACTATTTTTTAAGAAACAGTAAGATATTATGTAAAGACATTTGAATAAATTTCCATGACTCCTGTTTTAACTAAAAAAAAAGAAAGAAAAGAAAAAACAGGAGCTTGTGTATCACATAGAATTCCTCTCAGAACTCATTTCAGTGATCTCACATTCAGAAATACAACTTCTTAGAATTGGCATATTGGCCCAGAGTCATGATGCCCCCATCAGATGTCTGCCTCCAATGACCCACCTTAAATCCACCAAGAAAAAGAAAGAAATGATAGTCCTATAAAAATCAGTGTTAAGAAGTAAAACATGTCCCTAAAACAGCATAATATCCATAAGTGAAACATGTCCCTAAACCAGCATAATATCCAAGAGTAAATATTTGTAATTTACTCTTTATTGATTTGTGAAAATCAGAGATTTTTTCAATGGTTCATTGGACACTCAAGAACTTAAGGAGATCAGTGAACATCTTAAAGAATATGAAATATTTGTCCATAAGTCTTCATGTATGTGTGTGTGTTCACAGACAAAAGTTTTATCAGATAATCTAGTGAGTTCACATGCCATACAATTTTTAAGAACTGTTAAATTAAATCACTGGATACTGTCTGATTTCTTAAGTAAGATTATTTGATACTTAAGATTATGACTTGGAGAAATACTGGGTTTGAATCTTAGCTTGATTATTTATTGGCTGTGAGATTTGAGCACGTTAACTTTACTTTTCTCTGATACTCAATTTATTTGTAAGATGTGCATAATAATGCCTTCTTTAGAGAACTTTCTAGGGATTGACGGTATGTAAGGAAATACATAAAATGCAAGCTAGTAAGTACTCAAGAAATTGCAACTGTTTCTCATCAATGTATGATTTAAATAAGATTTGTTAGTTGAGAAACCAGCAGAACATTTTTTGGTGGTTTGATTTACAGTGATTTAAAGTTTTACAATTTTACTTTAGAACCAGGGCAGCGCCTATGGCTCAAAGGAGAAGGGCGCTGGCCCCATATGCTGGAGGTGGTGGGTTCAAGCCCACTCCCGGCCAAAAACTGCAAAGAAAGAAAATAATAAATTCTCTAACTGTAATTGAATCATTGAGCATAGATAAATTAGTCCCAACATAGCCATGGGAAGATAAATCATCAGAGAGCCTGACAGTTTCTGAGAATTTTGATGGAACAAGGAAAGGTTAGAGAGATTTGGTATTAAAATTAAAGATGATTCTAGACAAAAAAATTAAGAGAAATTGTCAAAGGGACAGTCTATTAAGATAAATTGCCAAAAGGGAGCGATATTACTTAAAAAGGTTACTCATACAGAAGTCCTGTCAGGATTTGAACCCAGGATCTCCTGTTTACCATACAGGAGATTTAGCCAACTAAGCCACAGAACCCATCATTTAGGAGTTGAGACTCCTTTTTTGATCAAATAGTACTCAATTAGATGAAAAATTGTTTTGCTAATTAGTGCTATTTTGTACACATTTTTTTTCTTAGTAAATCAATTTCATCACAAAGGCTGAGTCCTGGGACTGCTGGAAATCAGACTCCCTTCAAGCCCACACTCACAGAACCACTTAGAAAATATCCCAGAACAACATCAGCATGTCCAGAGGTAGGTAAAGCATGGAAAGAGCACAGACAGCCATATTCATTGCCCAGGAAAGGGCAATCTATCTCTAGGTGTGGTGAGAACAGTTTTCATATTCCATTGCATGGTGGTAATTTAGAGTCATCAAGTAATTGGATATTCTAATAGTGGCGTTAAAGGGTTTTCTAGCAAATAGGTCAGTTAGAACTTTCATCAAATTAGTGATATTTCTGGCTATTAAAAGATAACACTCTTCTCTGAAAAACAATCAACAACAATCTGAACAATCAACACCTACTCTGAAAAACAATCAAAACCTTCAAACACATTCAGAGATTTCAAACACCTGCCAGATCTTATTTTTTGAGAAAGTAGAAGACAGCAAGGAAGTGATTTGGTCAGAGCTCACTTAAATGGTTTTATGATTCAAATCCAGAGAACCTTTCCTTGCTTGACGGAAGGGCCTCTGCTGTAGCCTACAGGAAAGAGCACAGATGGAAACAGAAACTCTGAAGGCAAGCTGGGGAGGCATCACTAGACATTTTGGTTCTTTAAGAGATGTTCTCTTTTTTACATGTGGATATCCAGTTCTCCTAGCGCCACTTATTGAATAAGGATTCTTTCCCCCAGTGTATGTTCTTGTTTGGCTTTTCAAAGATTAGGTGGCTATAAGATGTTTGTTTCATCTCCTGGTTTTCTATTTGGTTCCAAATGTCTATGTCTCTATTTTTGTGCCAATTCCATGCTGTTTTGATCCCTATGGCCTTGTAGTTCAACCTAAAGTCTAGTAGGCTGATGCCCCCGGCTTTGTTTTTATTACTAAGAATTGCCTTGGCTACACGGGGTTTTGTTTTTGTTTTTGGTTCCATACAAAACAAAGAATTATTTATCGAAGTCTTGAAACTATGATGTTGGTATTTTAATAGGGATAGCATTGAATCTGTAGATTGCTTTGGGGAGTATAGACATTTTAACCATGTTGGTTCTTCCCAGCCAAGAGCATGGTATTTTCTTCCATTTGTTAATGTCTTCTACTATTTCTTTTCTTAGGGGTTCATAATTTTCTTTATAGAGGTCCTTCACCTCTTTTGTAAGGTGTATTCCTAGGAATTTCATTTTCTTTGGAGCAACTGAGAAGAGTACTGTGTCCTTGATTTCCTTCTCAGCTTGGCTGTTATTGGCATATAGAAAGGTTACCAATTTGTGGACATTGATTTTATATCTTGAGATGTTACTGTATTTTTTATGACTTCCAAGTGTCTTGTGGCTGAGTCTTTGGGGTTCTCTAAGTATAAAATCATATCATTGGCAAAGAGTAAGAGTTTTACTTCCTCAGCCCCCATTTGGATGCCTTTTATTTCCTTCTTTGGCCTGATTGTATTGGCTAGAACTTCCAGCACTATGTTGAATAATAGTGGCAATAGAGGACACCCTTGTCTTATTCCAGTCCTGAGTGGAAAAGCTTTCAGTTTTACTCCATTCAGTATAATATTAACTGTGGGTTTGTCATAGATGGCTTCGATCAGTTTAAGGAATGTGCCGCCAATGCTTATATTCTTCAGCGTTCTAATTAGGAAAGGATGTTGAATTTTATCAAATGTTTTTTCTGCATCTATTAAGAGGATGATATGGTCTTTATTTTTGCTCCTATTGATATGGTGAATTATATTTATAGATTTTCATATGTTAAACTAAACTTGCATACCTGGGATGAAACCTACTCGATTGTGATATATGATTTCTTAAATGATAAGCTGTAATCTATTTGCTAGGATTTTAATGAGAATTTTTGCATCTATAACTGGACCTGCACCTTTCTCCACTCACAAAAATTGATTCAAGATGGATAAAAGACTTAAATCTAAGGCATGAAACAATTAAAAATCCTCAAAGAAAGTGTAGGGAAAACAATAGAAATTATCCGTTTGGGGAAGGACTTTGTGAGGAAGACTTCCATGGCAATTGCAAAAACAACAAAAATAAACAAATGGGACTTAATTAAACTGAAAAGCTTTTGTATAGCTAAGGTGACAATTACCAAATCAAACAGACAACCTACACACTGGGAAAGGATTTTTGCATATTTTGATTCAAGAAGAAGCTTGATAACTAGGATCTACAGAGAACTCAAATTAATAAACATAAAGAAAGCCAACAATCCCTTACATCACTGCGCAAGAGAGATGAATGGAACCTTCTCTAAAGAAGACAGATGAATGGCTAACAAACATATAAAACAATGTTCATCATCCCTAAATATTAGAGAAATGCAAATCAAAACCACTCTGCGATATCATCTAACCCCAGTGAGAATGGCCCTCATCACAAAGTCTCAAAACTTCAGATGCTGGCATGGATGTGGAGAGAAGGGAACACTTTTACACTGCTGGTGGGACTGCAAACTAATACTACCTTTTTGGAAGGCAGTGTGGAGGACTCTCAAAGAAGTCAAACTAGATCTCCCATTTGATCCTGCAATCCCCTGGCTGAGCATCTACCCAGAAGGAAAAAAAAATCCTTTTACCACAAGGACACTTGCATTTGACTGTTTATTGCAGCTCAATTTACAATTGTCAAAATGCAGAAATAGCCTGAATGCTCATCAACCCAGGAATGGATTAACAAGCTGTGGTATATGTACACTATGGAATACTACTCAGCCACTAAAAAGATGAAGACTTAGCATCCTTCGCATTAACCTGGATGGATGTGGAGTGCATTATTCTTAGTAAAACATCGCAAGAATGGAGAAATAAGAATCCTATGTACTCAACTCTGATATGAGGACAATTAAGGTCCTAGTACACAGTGGGGGTGGCGGGGTGGGCGATGGGCAGAGATGAGAGAGGGAAGGAAGGAAGGGGTGGAGTATCAGGGGGTGTGGTACCCTTTTGGGGGTGGGACACAAATATAGGAGAGTCCTTTTCTGATAAGAGCAATCAATGTAACCTGGTTCTATGTACCCTCAATGAATCCCCAACAATAAAAAAAAGAGAGAGCTGTTCTCTATTATCTTCCTTGTGGATCCTCACCGTATAGAAGCTAAACAAACATGAACTGATTGAAAAATCCCCAGAGTGACATTCTTTCTTAAACTGTTAACAACTGTATCCTAATGGTCTGCCTTTAATTTAGAACTAAGAAGGGTACAGAAAGTAAGGGAATAAGCAAATGCCACTGCACATCTACTCAGTTTCCATTGCTTTGTTAAAAAGGCACTGGGGAGGACCCCTGAAATCTTTATTGAACCAGGCAAAGGCTAGAAAGGGACTCTGGGCCTGGTAAGGCCCCTGAATTCCAAGATCTTTCTTAATTCCTCTCTTGAATCAAATGTCGGGGCATTGCCATTTTCTCTCCTACTTGGAAGGTTTTCATAGTAAATATGAACTTATTTTCTTGTTAATCAGGATAGTCACTTTTACATTTAATCCTGTATTTAAAAACTGTTGTTAGAACTACAACTACTCCACTTACAGTTACTGTATTTTTACTGCATTTGGAAAGCACCCCCCCCCAAATCATAACAGACTAGGAATCATGGTGTCTCTGAATTCTAGTTAGCTGAACTATTTATGATCAGGATTGTATAAATTTCAGTCCCCCAAATACAACTGGGATGATATGTACAGTGAAATATTGTTCAGGTATTGTCTAATGAGAACAACATTATTGAGTACCTAGGCATTGAAATAAGTTCTGCCCATGCAAGTAAGTGCAAGATGGTCACAGGTTATAGCAAATCAAACAAAAAATGTTAATAAATTTTACAAATGTCATAATAAAAGAAGTAAAATCTGGTTCTTTTTACTCTTTCTGTATTTCTTTCTGTCTAATAAAATCCTATCTTACCACTGCTGTGTTTTCTTTTAAGATTTTTATGTTTTTAATTCTTGCGTATAGGTCTACCATCCACTTTTAGTTAGTTATTATATATGACATGAGAGAGTCCAAATTCATTCTTTTGTGTGCAGTATGCAATGTTTAGCTATCTTTTTAAAAAGACTATTATTTTCTTCATTTAATTGCTTTAGCACCCTTTTTAAAATCAATTGACCACAAATGTAAGAGTATATCTAGCACTTTTGTTATTTTGCTCATTACTTGAAAGTTAATTTTTTTGTTGCTATTTTAAATGAGTGGACACTGTATAGCTGCTATTCCAACTCCATATCTACCTCTCTTCTTTGACCACTTCATATTATATGAACTCAAAAAGTGAAGTATTGGCTCGTTGCCTGTGGCTCAATGGGCTAAGGCACCAGCCACATACATCTGAGTTGGCGGGTTCAAATCCAGCCTGGGCCCACCAAACAACAATGACGGCTGCCACTGCGTTGTGGTGGGCACCTGTATTCCCAGATACTTGGGAGGCGGAGGCAGGAGACTCGCTTGAGCCCAGGAATTGAAGGTTGATGTGAGCTGTGATGCCAAGAGGCAGTCATGGGCCCTAATTCTGGCCCATATGGTATAAATGGAAGGATTTGAGCATGAACTTTTTCTTATCTAATAGACTATATACATATATATGCATATATGTGTGTGGGCATGTGTATAAGACTAGTGCTAATTTCTCTCCTATTTCTTCATACCTTGACTGCAGGACATGATTCTTGGAGGTTCATTGCTTATCTGGCGTTTGTGACAGAAAGGTCAAGGATTTCCAAGAGATGCCTACACTGATGTCTTTAAGCACCTGGATCAACAGTGTAATAAATATTTTCTCAGTTTACATTTGTAACCTGATTTTTAATATTCTTTTTAATGTTCTGAATTTTTTTATATTGTCACATTTATCTGTGACCCAACTATTTCTAGACTTTGTTTCATGTATGAAAAATAAACCACCGTTAGTTTGGTTTTCTATTACCTTTAGCTGATTGCTTTCCTAATGGAAACAGGGTTCCTTCCTTCAAATATATATTCTAATATTATTTAAACATAAAGATAATAGATTTCTGAATATTAATTACTCATCTACTCTTCTGAAATCTTTTGTCATTTATAATAGTAGTTCATTACTTCTGCATCATTTCTTTTTAAACAATATATTATGAAAATTTTTGAACAAAAAAAAAGAGTATCGGCTCAGCACCCATAGGTTAGTTGTTAGGGTGCCAGCCACATACACCAGGAATGGCAGGTTCGAATCCAGCCAACGCCTGCTAAACAACAATGATAACTACAACCAAAAAATAGCTGGATATTGTGGTGAGCACCTATAGTCCCAGCTACTTGGGAGGCTGAGGCAAGAGAATCGCTTAAGCCCAAGAGTTTGAGGCTGCGCAAGCTGTGATGCCATGGCACTCTACTGAGGGTGATGACATAGTCACTCTCTGTTTCCAGAAAAAAAAAGAGAATCATGTAATGAACTACATTTGCCCATCATCATCTTCAATAGTTACCAAGATTTGCCAATCTTGTTTTAATTTGTCTTTATACTTTTTTACCTGGAGTATTTGAAATCAAATTTCAGATGTATTTTTTTAAACCACAAATACGAATTTTATGTATCTTGCATTATTTGTACTTCTTTTGAATTACCAAATCATAAAATATAATAAAGTGGGGGGTTTTTTTTTGCCCTTATATGTGTTTTTAGCTTTTAACACAAGTCACTTTTTCTCAAGGAATAATTTTGTGCTGAAAGAACATGGATATACTTTTATTTCTTCTTAATGCAATTTTTCTTTCTTCATAAGTATTGGAATCATTGCTTCCCTTAAAAAACTGGCAATCTTTTTAGAGATTAAAATTTTATAGAAGAGGATTGTAGTATCTAAAGACAAAGTTTGATGTTTAGTTTTATGTACCAACTTAACTATGCTATGGTGCCTGGTTGTTTTGTCAAGCATCAGTCTAAATGGTACTGTGAAGATAATTTTTGGGTACGATCAACATTTAAATCAATAGACTTTGAGTAAATTAGAATATACTCCATAATGCAAATGGTCCTTACCTCATTAATTAGAAACCTTAAAAGAAAAGACAGTCCCTTGTAAGAAATTAATTCTGCCCCTAGATTCCTTTCGACTCAAGGCTGTAATAGCAGCTCTTGCTGGAATTTCCCACCTCCTCCGTGGATTTCAGACTTGCCAGTCACCACAATTCTTTAAAATTTCTCTCTCTCTTTCATGTAATATATATAAGTATGTGTGTGTGTGTATATATACACACACACACACACACACTCTCTCTCTCTATTGGTTCTGTTTTCCTGAAGAATGCTGACTGAAACAGAAAGAAGGTAATCAATTTATAAGACAAAAGCATCTGCTACAACTCTCAAGAGATCAGCAAGATCTGAAGGTTCAAGAAAACCTCTTTTTGACTCCCAAATCTGATTTCAATTCTCAGTGCCACTCTTTTCACCATTGGTTCCCTAAAAGTTATAAAAGCAACTTAGAGAAGTTATAAATGTCACTGATTTAATAGTTCAGCTACCCACCAATTAAAGCTATCGGGGCTTTAAATGCCCCTCAAGGAAAAAAGTATTCTTTTTTTATGGTCACAGAAAGCCCAAGGCTTTTTAAAAATGCCTTGAGCAAATATTTAGTCTTTTTTCTTTAACATTTCACTGCATAATATATGACTGCTTTTCCCTTCCCACCCACCATTTCTCTTAGGCCTTTCATATTAATGGCAGGGGAGGGCAACTCAGTCTCCAAGTCTGCCTTTTAGTGGATCTTTCCTTCCAGGTGATAACTTATTTCATGTTTTAGAGAGTCTTGCTAAGCACTGACTGATTTCCTTTCTTGAATGTTTGAATTCTCCCAGATTTGCCACATTTTGCTGAGGTCTTATTTTCTGTAATATACTCTGGTTCTAAGTGTCTTTGTGAGAAGTGCTCCAATCAACTTCTTTCCACTGACCTAGTTTGTCCTCTCTTTGTTCTTGAAGGCCTAATATATATAGACAAGAAATAAAAGAGATTTTCTTTTTTCCCCCATCTACATACCAGAATATATTTTATTTCAAATTACCAAGAAGTCACTGGTCACAACCTAAGAATAAACTGTGCAAGGACTGCCCTACTCTATAGTCTGCTGTATCTCATTTTTCCTTGAAATAAAAATAATAAACTATAATCATCACTAAATGGTGTTGAGGCATATTTAATTTTCTCTAGCCACAAGACTTTGTAGAAACTACTAAATGGAGTCAAATTACAGAGGAACTTCATTGTTCATAAATAAAAAGATGTCTAGTCTTTCTCCTCAATCCCAAGGACTGAGGATCAGCAAATAAAAGAATTTTCTCCAGGTTTCAGCTCTCTGCTCACTTCTGGGCTCTTAGAAAACAGCCCATTTTATTTCAACCTTTTGCTCCTCTTAATATTCTTCAGACAGAGAAACTACTGAAATGAGATATGGTTTTCCCTCATTAAAATAGCCATCTCTTGAAGTATTATTAAAAATATTCTTATTTTCCTAGTACTGGCACCCAGAGTCATATGATCAATTAAAACAAGCCCCAATTAGCAGGGTCAAATCCCCTTTTCCATGAGGTAAAAATATTTCAAGAAGCTTAGTGTCTTTCCCTGCTTTAAGACTAGATCAGAACAATCTCAGGCCACTGAGAGCCCCAAATTTAAATAGTTGGGAGCAGGGTTTATATCTTCTGTCCCAGAATTCCCTGGACTTACTAAGTAATCCACTTTCTTCCCAGCAATCAGCTTTGCAAATTAGGGATCTCAGGGAGTATGAAAAGGAAGTAAGGAATAATTACAATTCAGAGCTAGTTACTAGGTAGAACTCTTGGTATCTCACAATTGTTGACCTTGGCTGTGGGTAATTAAGCACATTGAAAATGTGAGGAACAGGCAGGGAAAAGGTCTGGCAACTATTTCTTCATTGACCACTCAGTTGGTAGATGCTGTGGTTACTTCAAAGCGCTCTATTATTTTGAAGCTACATCAGAGTTGCACTGTGGTAGGTAGTAATAAATATTAACAAGAGCAATTGCTCAGTAACTAAACGCACAGGATGATTTAAACTGTAGCTAATAGAAGATAATAGAATGCAAGCTTCAGGGAATCACACAGGCCCATTGTAAGACCCATAGGTTAATTTTGTGTTTTTTCTCAAGTGGCACAAGCACTGCGACCACCCTTAGCTTGCAGACCAAAACATTAGAGCCTGACATAAAGGACGGTAGACATTACTATTTTTAAAGAATCTGGTCCATACTGCTTGAGTCTTGTCTATGAACTCTTGACGTAAACACACCCAGACAGGGGTCAAGACTGGGTTTGTTGGAGGCCTGGCTGAGGGGAAAAAAAACAACAAACAGGAAAACTGTTTTCCAAGCTTCCTTTATGTGTTAATGCATAGTATGACATAGCGTTTGTCACAAGTTCTAAGTTGAGATGAAAGCACGGGAGACGCAATAAATGCTGCTGCATTCCAAAAGGGAACTGGACCACCTGAAAAATGTGGTAAGGGGCTAGCCAAAGAAATTCCTATCCATGTGAATGGTAAAATAGTGCTAGATTTAAAATTATAAGCGGACTTTGTTGTTGTTGTTGTTGAGAGGGAAAATTGAAATAAGCACCTTTTGAATCAGTGAGGCAAATTTGGAGATTTCAAAAGAGGTAAGTGTGAACACTATGAGCTCCCTGGCAGAATGCAATCACTGAAGGAAAAACACGTTTGTGTCAAAATGCTTCTGTTTCACTCCTTTGTGTATGATTTCTGAGAGACCATTTGGAGAAGCTAAATTTACCGTTATTTTCAGAGCCGCAGGTCTGGGAAGAGTGCACTTTCTTTCCAGAGAGCTTCTGGGAAATCCATTTTTCTCTAATGGAGCCTCTAAATGTGAAACCTGAGACAGGAGCTCAGCCTACCCTCCCCCACCCAACCCCCAACACTATCGTTTACAAATCTTCTAATTAGGATTTATATAGATAAATGTCAGTAATTATTTTATGGAACAGGGTTCAAAGTCACCTTTGTTTTTTCCTTTGTGGATCACCATATATAAACCCTGCTGAGGACGAAGAGGAATAACATTTTTAAAGGGAAAGAACTACAACACGAGCAAGATGTAAGTACCTAGGAGGCGAAGAGATTAATTTTCATATTCTACAGAAAGGGTTGTGATTGTAAGGTAGGCGAAAGATGTTTCCTGGGAGGGATACAACGTACACAGATGTTTATTG
Source organism: Arctocebus calabarensis (assembly GCA_963573935.1). Lineage (NCBI taxonomy): Eukaryota > Metazoa > Chordata > Mammalia > Primates > Lorisidae > Arctocebus > Arctocebus calabarensis. Next base: position 21,965 of record CAUYON010211776.1, read on the forward strand.
AGAGCGATGCAAAAGAATGGAGATGCTGGGGATCGAACCCGGGACCTCATGCATGCTAAGCATGCGCTCTACCACTGAGCTACATCCCCACTACGAGAAGTAGTGGATTTCCAAACTCATTTCATGAAATAAAACAGAAATTTACTCTTAGTTTTTGAGGTTTACATTTGCTACTTTGCAAACAAGCGTTAAAACTTTCGGTTTCCCTCTTTATAGAACTCTATCACCAAGAACTTGTATTAACCTGCATCTTGCAGACATTCGGTAGCTAATAGGAACAGACTGAAGTCCGAAACCTCAGGAAGACACATTCTTTCAGACTCTTCCTTTCTGACTGTTTTTCTCTTAAAAAAAAAAAAAAAAGATATTAGAGACAAAGGCAGGCTACCTACAGGAAAGCTTTGCCAGGTACAGGCTAAATATAGAAACTACTGAACAGCTACCAGTTCTTTTCCCCCATCTCTGCATCCCATTCCCGGACTCCAGAAAACCGTTGCACACCTTTTTTTAGAAAATAGGAGCCTGTGGAGGAATTTTTATTACAAAAATAAACTCGTTTCACTCTCTTAGCAACCGGATGGGTTAGTAAAGATGTTGGATTACCTCCCGCGGCCTCTTGATCCACATTTTATTCAGAGAACACAAATAAAAACCAGAGAATACAAATCCTCAGATCCTACTCTGATGGAACAAAGAGCCAGGAAGGAAGGTAGCACGTTACTTCTGCGATGGAGGCTAAATCTCTGCTTCTGTGGTGCGTTACTTTCTGTTGAGGGAGTGATTCTCTCTATATCGAACCCCTTTCTCACGGTGGGACCGACCACAGAGGAGGCTTTTCCCCTGCCTAAAGTGTTCAGGAGGTCCTCTGATCCGACGACCGGTGTGCGAATCTGGGAGAATGGATAGGGACCCCAAGTAGAAATGGGAGTAGGACTGGATGGAGGTGTGGAAGTGTTGGACCGGCTGGGGTTGGGAGAGGGAGCAAGTACATCGAAGGATAGAAAAGTGGCTTAACAAGATAACACCAGCAATTCTCATCCTGTTTGGATTTTCAGCTTCCAGAACCACAAAAAATAAATGTTATTTTTTTTTCTAACAAGTGAACAGTTTATTAAGAATTAAACAAAGGTATGATGTGATACAATACAAGCAAGACACTCAAGATAGGTATAATAGTACTACTCACACAAAAACTTAAATGTCACCTCAAAAAAAATCACAAGACAAAAGAGAAAGCAATTTCACTGTTATAAGATAAGATATTTCATGCAAAGTATTAACTCTGCCCACCCAAAGCCCAACCTCCCAACAGACAAAAAACTATCTGGGAATACTGCTATGCTAACATATTAACCACAATATAATCATTCATAGGAAAACAGTAATTAAGCAATGAATTGAATTAAATAACAAAGTTCAAGCTGTCATAAATTCATAGACCACAAGGATTTTACAAAACAAGCAATTCCAGAAATCTTATAAACAATAAAAAAAAATATTTCAGTATCATTCTACTTGATCTGGATACACCTGATATTGAAATTGGAGAAAATATATTGTTATAAAGAGAAATTACAAACATGTTTCACTTATAGATGAGGATGCAATATCCTAAACAACATATTGACAAGTTG
>CAUYON010211777.1:0-22168 GCA_963573935.1 Arctocebus calabarensis
TTTTTTTTGAGACAGAGCCTCAAGCTGTCACCCTGGATAGAGTGCTGTGGCATCACAGCTCACAGCAACCTCCAATTCCTGGGCTCAAGCGAGTCTCCTGCCTGTGCCTCCCAAGTAGCTGGGACTACAGGTGCCCGCCACAACGCCCGGCCATTTTTTGGTTGCAGCCGTCGTTGTTTGGCGGGCCCGGGCTGGATTTGAACCTACCAGCTCAGGTGTACATCGCTGGCGCCTTAGCCTGTTGAGCCATAGGCGCCGATCCTCCTGCCTGGTTCTTTGGCAGATGCTCATCTCCCCTTCTTCTGACTCCTTCAATATTTAATTCGGTGCTTGGTCTACAGGGGGTCTCACTCTTGCTGAAGCTGGTCTCAAACTCCTGGCCTCCCCCATAAGCCTCCCAGTGTGCTAGGATTACCGGCGTGAGCCACCATGCCCGGCCTCCAATATCTATTTTTAACCACCTATAATAATGAGCTAAGGTTATACAGGTATGAGCCTTTAGCCAGGATTTGAACTTTTATCTGTCTGATCCCAGTACTTCCTGTTGTTAAGACAGACATGCTCCAGGGGCCTTGGGGACCACATGTCAGGCTTCTGGAGCTACTGCCATCTCTCCTTCACAAAACATATCCCTCCCAAACCTCCTCAACTCTTGGGTACTAGAGATTCATCCTCTGGTAGGTTTGTGCCTGAATTCAACAATGCCCTGCCAGTCTGGAAACAAGACCACAGCAAGCACCAACCTCAATTAGAACAAGTACGGGCAGGCTGTGAACTGACTCCTGTTTCCACAACATTCTCTACCAGCTGTTTAACTTCCTAGTTTATAGTGAGGTCAAGAGGGGGCTCCCAGAGCAGTCACTAGTCAGGGATGTTGACAAGAAGGAGGTGGGTGGCCTTGTCATAAATCCCCTGCAGCTGATCCCCCCACACACCTTCTTTTACTGGGTGGTGAGACAGAATAGTTTGATGGCAAGGAGGACCAACCTGGGAGTTAGGCAGAGCTGGGCTCAAAATTCTACACTTTTTAATTATGTGGCCTCAGAGAAATGTCTTAGCTTCTCTGAGCCTCAGTTTGCTCACCTGTAAAATAAGGATAATAATACCTCTTTCCTGGTATCAGTAAAAGAACTAACTGCAAGAAGACTCGTAAAACACTTTGCTGAGTGCTTAGCTCAAAGGAAAAACTCAGTCCCTGGAAACTGGGTTGTACCTAGCTTTCCCTGCTGGCAAGCCTGAGAAGTCTCTAGAATTTGGGAGAAATGGCAAAGGGCATTTAATTCCCTCTAGGAAGTGAGGAAGGTGAAGGTGGTGAGTTGATTCTTTTTTTTCCAGAAACACGGTCTCACTCACTCTATTACTTAGGCTGGAGCAGAGTGGCATGATCATAGCTCACTACAGGCTCCAACCCTTGGGTGTAAGCCATCCTCCTACCTCAGCCTCCTGAGTAGCTTGGACTACAGGTGTACATCACTTCACCTGGCGAATCTCTTCCCTTCCCTCCCCTCCCCATTCATTCTCTTCCCTTCCCTTCCCTTCCCTCAGACAGACATGCTCCAGGGGCCTTGGGGACCACATGTCAAGCTTCTGGAGCTACTGCCGTCTCTCCTTTGCAAAACATATCTCTCTCCAACCTCCTCAACTCTTGGGTACTTGCTAGTACTTGGATACTCTTTCTTTTTTTTTCTTTCTTTCCTTCCTTCCTTCCTTCTTTCTTCCTTCCTTCCTTTTCTTCTTTCTCTCTTTCTTTTTCTATCTTTCTTGCTTTGCCCTCCCTTCCTTCCTTCCTTCTTTGACAGGGTCTTTCTGTGTTGCCCAGGCTGGTCACACCTGGCCATGGAAGTGAGCTGATTGGTTAAGAGCACAAGCTTTACTCTTTTTTTTTTTTTAATAGAAGTATAATTCTTTTTTTTATTATTAAATAATAGCTGTGTACATTAATGCTAAGCTTAACTCCTGTGAGACCTTGGCAAGTTACTCATAATCTCATTAGGTCGCCCTTCCCTCATCAGTAAAATTGGAATTATAATCATGATTTTTAATTAATGAAGCTATAATTAATCTCAAATAAATTCATAATAACAGAAGTGAGTTATCTGATCTTGCTCTCTCTACTTCTTCACCCTTGGTTCTCTCTGGAGATCACTGCAGACTGGCTTTTGTCCTCACACCCCACTCTGTCCAGTTCACTAGCACCTCCACGCTGCTAAATCCAATGGTTACTTTTCAATCTCTATCTTCAGCAAGGCTGGTAACACTCTCCATTTTCCTTTAGGATTTTAGGTAACTACCATCCTGGTTCCCCCCCTCGGGCACTGGCCACTCCTTCTCATTTCCTTAGCCAGCAACTTGTCTTTCCAACATTTGTGGGCTCATCCCCTGGGCTCATTCTCACCTGTGCTCACTCTTGAGTGACCTCTAGTCCCATGACTCAGGGTCACGTGCACACACTGATGGCTCCTATAATTCGGTCTCCAGTCCTCCCTGCTGAGTGCCCGTTCATAAATCCGATGCATCTTTGGCAGGGATCTCTGCATACATTTATCTGATAAATGTCTCAAACTGAATATGCCTAAAATAGGAATTCTTCTTTCTTTTTGTAGAGATAGAGTCTTACTTTATCAGCCTCCATAGAGTGCCATGGCATCACACAGCTCACAGCAACCTCCAACTCCTGGCCTCAGGCGATTCTCTTGCCTCAGCCTCCCAAGTAGCTGGGACTACAGTCGCCCGCCATAATGCCCGGCTATTTTTCTGTTTTGCAGTTCGGCTGAAGCCGGGTTTGAACTGGCCACCTTCAGTATATGGGGCCGGCGCCCTACTCAATGAGCCACAGGCACCACCCGAAATTCTTCATTTTGCCCTAATTTCTCCCTACCCAAATTGTTTCCTCCTGGGCTTCTCCATTTCTAAAACTGGTATTGGTACTTGACTCTTCTTTCCATACCCCACATCCAGTCCATCATGAGTTCTCCTAGTGTGCCTTCAAAATATCCAAGTTGATCTCTTTTCACCATTCCCATCAGTACTACCCTAGTCCAGACCCCTCTGGCTCTCACTGATCTCAAGTGGCCCTCACCTGTCTCCCACTTCCACCCATGCCCCACTGTGGTCTGTTTGCCACCCAGCCACCAGAGTGATCTCGTAAACAGAGAAATTAAGCATTCATACCCTGTCACAACTCTCCAATAGCTCTCTATTACAACCAAACCAAAACAGAGACCCACAAGGCCTGACACCACCATTCCATCAGCGGGGTCACCATTCTCACACATCCCCTCCTCTTGGTCACTCACTCAGCTTCGCTGGACCAGAACTAAAGTGATCTTACCTTAGGACTTGGGTGCTTACATCTCCCCTGCTGGAACACCTTCTGCATGCATCTATCTGAACATGCCTGCTCCTTCATTTCATCCACATCAGAGTGGCCTGTCCTGATCCCCCACCTAAATTAGTCCCTTTTCCCTTAAGTTGAACTAACCCCTGGCCACACTTGTTTTTCTGCAGAGTACCGGTCTCCCCCTAAAACTTTATTTTATATATATATTCATACATGTGTACATATACTAGTACGTGTGTTTACTTGTTCATTGTTCAAAACCCTCACTAGGATGTAAGCAGAGTCTTGTTCACAGCTGCATCCCTCCTGCCTAAAAAAAGTGCTGGCACATAGTAGGCTCTCAATCACATGTGAAATGAATATATGATAATCATCTACTCCAAAGGGTTGATGTATGAATGAAATGCCAGGCAGTGCCTCTGGCTCATCCAGCAGGGCGCCAGCCCCATATACCGAAGGTGGCGGGTTCAAACCTGGCCTCGGTCAAACTGCAAAACAGAAACATAGCCAGGCATTGTGGCAGGCACCTGTAGTCCCAGCTACTCAGGAGGCTGAGGCAAGAGAATTGCCTAAGCCCAGGAGTTGGAGGTTGCTGTGAGCTGTGTGACGCCACGGCACTCTACCAAGGGCGATAAAATGAGACTCTGTCTCTACAAGAAAAAAAAAAAGAATGAAATGCCATAATGCTTCTAAAGCTCTTAGCGTGGTGCTTGGCACACAGTGGGACTTTGATAAGAGTTAGCACCAACCATGATGTAACAAATCCTCTTACATGAGGACATCATTCATATTCACCACAGCTTCCTCCTTTCAGAGGGGAGCTCCGTAGTCACTCAGATTCTCAGCAAGGCCTCCGTGGGGTTGGCTGTCCTGGGTCTCCCGTTCTAAGGGACCACAGTGCACCCCTTATCAGATGTTTGTGTTTAGACTCTGAAGGGGGCAAATAACTCTAGTTCCTCTGACAACATTTAGGGCTCTGCCATCATTTTATTATGTGAGCAAACATTTGATAGCTGGGAAACCCGTCCCTAATGACAGGTCATAGAATCTCCCTGGCGTCTCCTTATCTGCCCTTCTTGTTTGCTCTTCTATTGAAACCTGCAAGGTCACAAGCCATTTTCTCTCTCCTCCACCTGAAATCTGAAAATTGGAAAAAAGGCTGATAGTGGGAAGTAAAGAGACTCCAGAGTCGGGGTGGGCGGAGGAAGGAAGAGCAGGCAAATGCTATCAGAGGACTCTGACCAAGGGCTCAAAATTGTAGGAGGGCCAGAGACATGGGTCCTCACATGGATGCACAGCCCAGTGCCTTTGTTCTGAGCACGCAAGCCCAGGCTGAAGATCCCTGTGAGGCACAGTGTTAATATAACAGCTGTGCCAAGCACCATTCTTAGGATTTCATATGCATCTACTTACCTAACACAACAATCCGGGTGGTGCCTGTGGCTCAGTGGGTAGGGCGCTGGCCCCATATACAGAAGGTGGCGGGTTCAAACCCGGCCCTGGCCAAACTGCAACAAAAAATAGCTGGGCCTTGTGGCAAGAGAATCGCCTAAGCCCAGGAGTTACAGGTTGCTGTGAGCTGTGACGCCACGGCACTCTATGGAGGGCGACAAAGTGAAACTCTGTCTCTAAGAAAAACAAAACAAAACACAACAACCCCTATTTGATAGGGGAAGAAACTGAGGCACAGAGATAATAACATGACCACGCCACAAAGCTTCGTTTAGAAGGCTCCTAACTTCCGAGGATAACAGAACATACACTGAGAGGTCACTAGAACTAGTTTGAATCTCTGGCTCCACGCTCTCCTAGTTCTGAAAGCTTGGGCAATTCACTGACTCTCTTTGAGCCTTGTTTTCCTAAGCTGTGAAATGGACACAATGGTAACCTCCTGTATGGGAGCACTGATCAATAAGATAACAGTGAAATTATAGGCCTATAGTAGATTGATGGTGGGGGTGTGTGTGTGTCTGTTTGAGGGGGAGTCTTGAGAGAATAACCACCCAGTCCAAGGCAAAATCTTAGATGCCAACAAAACCAAAAGAGAAGGAGGAGACAGAGGGAAATAAAAAAAGAAACTCCCCAGTGGTGAAAAGGAAAGTAATAATGTTCCATGGTAGTTAAAAATGAATGAGGCCCAGGGTCCTGGAAGGAGAGGCGTCTTGGAGATGGGTAAGGTGGCTCTTCTGAGAGGGTTTCTCCAGCCATCCCGGGGTCTCTTGCCCCTGGCTCACCCCAAGGATGGCTTCAGAGGCCTTCAGCCCTTGGATCCTTTCTATGGTACCCTGAGTTTCTTTTCTCCGAAATAACAAACCTGTGGAAAGCACTTTGCAATTCCAATGTGACCCTGATGGGTAGTTGGAGTCCGTGGTAATTTTCTCATATTTTTATGGCCTTGCTGCTCTAAGCAGATGTGTGCATTCGCACAGCCTGGCAGCATAACAGAAATAAAGACTTTCGGCTGGTGCAGTGATTCACACCTATAATCCTGACACTCTAGGAGGCTGAGGTGGATGGATTGCTTAAGCTGAGGAGTTTGAGACCAACCTGAGCAACAGTGAGACTCTATCTCTAGTAAAAATAGAAAAACTAGACAGGTATTGTGGCAGGCACCTGTGTAGTCCAGATACTCGGGAGGCTGGGGCAAGAAGATGTCTTCAGCCCAAGAGTTTGAGATTGCTGTGAGCTATGATGCCACAACACTCTACCACGGTGACAAAGTGAGACTCTGTCTCAAAAAGAAAAAAGAAATGAAGACTTTTAGGCCCACCCCCAGGACTAAGAATCAGAATTAAATCATTTCACATATTACATTTTAATAGAATCTCTGGTACTCGTAGGTTTATTAAAGTTTTGGAAGTATAAAAGACCACTGCTCTTAGAGGTCTCCAAAAGAGACCCTTACTTCCATGAGAGACCCCATCCAGCTGCCTTTTCACCCACGCTGAGCACTCTATAAATACCAGTCTCACAGAAAGAGGAGTCCACCTTCAGGATTAAGGCCAGCAAGTTATGACTATTTCAAGGTCCTCAGCAACTCACTTCTCTTTTCTGAAGTGGCCAGGAAAGCTGGCTCCCAGGTTTTTCTAGAGGAAATTAGTGCCTCAGGACCAGCATGGCTGAACTGAGCTGACACTAGATCCCCAGTTTCCATCCCCAGCTCTTTGCTAGTTGAGGTAGGTGTCAGCTCCCTTGGAGAAGGCAAACTAATGGCCCCTTATTGCTGTCAAATGCACACAGCTGAACTCTCCTCTCTCTGTCGCTCTCTGCAGTGTCCTCTGCAAGCCTGGTGATGCCCACACATCACTTACTTGGTGCACAGCAACAAGGACCCTGTTTTCCACACCATCACCCCCTGGGCAGCTGTCATGGATAAGCCCAGTGACCTGACAAGCACCTCTGAGAGGTCCCTGCTTACCTGATGTCCTGCTGGCGCCTCGGACAATCCGCTCCCAGGAGGTGCAGGCTGAAGCCCAGCTTCCCTTCTATGCAGTATTGTCATGATGCCTCTCCCAAGATGTCAAGTTCTCCCATCTGTCCTAGAGGTGGGAGGCAAGAAACCACGGAAGAGGGAGAGAAAAAGTGATAGTGTCTACGTTGTGATCCTTCATCGAACAAACTGATGCGAAAACTTGAATCTGTTACTGAAACGAGGAGAGGAGGACGCATGCTATTGAACTGAGCCAAACACACTGTAAATATCCACGAACTCCTTCCCCCATCCCCATCCCAAATGATCTTGAGATTTCTTTTAAAGAAGTAAATTCGTCCAATGGGTGTAAACTGTAAACTACTGTAATTAAGTGCAATTTCCCCTCCGTGTCTTCTCCCCTCTGCCCTGTATATAATACTAAATTGTCTATTAGTTTTCTTTGTAAAAGTCAGAGTTGAAATTCCAAAGTGATTTGTCCCTCTCTCTTCCCTCATGGAGAAACATCCTGATGGGAAGGGAAGCCCCTTACCCCATCCCTCAAGGCTGGACACTCACAAGAATGACATACTTTGGACTAACTGCCAGCTAACTCCCATCTCCCCATGTTCAGACACACTTCTGGAACCCTGGAGGGGCTGAACACAGTGGCAGTAACATCCCAGCTTCCTGCAGGCCTAAGGGGTTCAGCTGGTGCACCTCCAAAAAACCTCACGGCAGGGAAACTGGCTGTTTGATAGCAAGAGAAAAAGTTGCAGCCTCAGAAAGCCTCCCATTAAAACAACTTATTTTATCACGGCTCAGAGTCTCCTATTTCTGTCTCTGACCCTCTCTCTACCATGGTTCCTCTAAGACCCTCTAGACTCCTTGGAATTTTCCAAGTATTGCACTGGGATCTTTAAGGTGTCATCTGGGGCTATAGAGCGATGGACGGCCTTCACTTACCATCACATTCCCAGTGTCTTCGTGTAGGTCTCAGTGCTAATCAAGGTAAGGAGGGCTGATTTCCCCAGCTAGACTCCACAAGTCCCACTGAGGGGAGCCAGTGCCTTTCTCTTCCCTGCAACTTACAAAGTTAAAGTCATGGAGCAGATGACTTGTGGAGCTTGGTGACTTGTTATAACAACAGATAAAAATCAAGAAGAATGAAAACCTTATGGGTAAATTTTTTTAGCCTCCTTTCAAGCATACATTCCAGCCATTCCTTCTACCCTCCTTGTCTTGCTTAGGGCTTTCAGCCACTAAGAGTAGGGGCTCTTGCAAATGTCACCTCCTGCCCAGGATTCTCTGTCTAGCAGGGATGCTAATGAATACAAATAGTCCAAAAGGTAAAAAACCAAAGGCCTAGAGCCTCCACCAGCAGGGACTTTGCCACACATAATCCAGTACTGACTCCAGGGGGAAGGAAGATGGTCGTGTCCTCTTCACTGTTTCCTCCTTTGCACCACATGGGCTCACTACCGGCCTGTGGTTTTTATCCTTCTAGATAGTATCTCACAGGGAAAGCATGAGCAAGGAATGTGGTGACTACGCCCCCAAGAGTTGGGTTTTTTCAAAATCCCTGTGTAGTGGAAGATGCAATTCTTAGTGACCTGGGCAAATTTACTGAGTACCTACTATGTGCCCAGAGCACAAATAGATAGGTATGGAAATGATGGATTCTACTGCTTTCTGGCTCCCCTGACAATGTAATTTTGACTGAAGTAGTCAAGAGAAAATTCAGGGGTCTAGAAGGGCTGAGCCAAAGTCGAGGACCACTTGTGGAGAGAGCTCAAGGCCCCCTTTCACTAGCCGAGATGTCCAGCTGGATTGTACCTGGGAGTTCAAGAAAGAAAGAAGAAAGGAATATGGGCCTCAAGCTCCAGCCTCAATTGGAGCCCTCTGTCTAGATTCATGTCATTTATAGAACAGTGAGTATTTGTATTTGATAGATTTTGGATCTTGCATTGTTGTTATAATCCTAAGAACCCAGGTCATATTGATCCCAGAGGTTATCTGGGCAGAGATGTAGACGAAGGGGAGGGAGGGTGGATAGGTTGGGGACAGTCTCTAAGGTCTTTTCCTAACCAAACCCTATTTGAATCAAGACATGTAGAGAAGTGAATCTGGCAACTGAGAGCCCCAAGCTGGTTAGCACCTCCTTTCTACATCAAACAGGGACCCTGTCCACTAGCTATAAGAGGAGCAAGGGAAATCACTTGCTCTGAGATTCATTTCCCACTAAAAACTTCCATACCTTTCTCCTAGTGCCTATGGACCACCAGTTCCTAGGGTTTCTCTTTACATCCTGATACCAGGCCCCATTTTTGCCAACCTGCTGTCACTTTCTAGGGTGAGCGTTGGGGAAGGCAGATTGCACTTTAACAATCCATGGATGGGAAATACAATCAGTAATGACAATATGCCTCAAACCATGTTAAAATTTTCCATGCCAAACATTTATAGAGTATTCCCTCCAAAGGCACAGAAAATGCAATGTTAGCTGCTGAATTCAAGTAGATAAGAAAGAATACAATGCAGATGGTCGAGGAATCCGAGCTCTTGCCCCACATTTGGGGGCAAGTCTTTGAATTGTTTCTGGAGCCAGAATGCCTTGATGAGAATCTCCAACTCCACCATTTAACCTCTCTGGTCCTCAGTGTCCTCCCATGTGAAATCTGATGATAATAATAGTACCCACTTTATAAGGTTGTTTCGGGAGTAAAAGGTCAGATGCCTATAACTGTGTACACACTGAGTACTGTGTGTGAGTATTATCTCATTGCAGGATGCCTTCTCAGGTAATGCTCTGGGCTTGGTTGAAATTTCCAGATAATTTCATCACCCATTCCATGTTTGGTAAAGAAAACTGCCAATAATTGGTAAGATGTTTTTGTTCATTTCTATGGTATGTGGCAAATCCCCGTGGTCACCAAAGCTGAGTCAGGAAGGGGACGCCTCAGGAGATGGGAAAGACTCAACTGGGGAGTCTTTGTCTTCCCTAGGGAAAGAAGCTGAACTGGGGACTGGGCATCTGGGACTAGAACTTGCTTCCTGTTCCTGAAAAGGACAGTGGGATTGTGGAGGAGGAGCCTGGGGAGCAAAAGAGGATGTGGGTCAGGAGCAGGCAGGAGCCAAGTCCTGCCCAAAGAAAATCACGGCCCCTGTGTCCCTTCTGAACTAGGAATTGATTCAAACAAATGTTATCAAAACGGCTCTGGAAAATGAGATATGACATAGCTGTCTTAAGGCTTCAAGTAGATCCCATCTGCATCACACAGGCTGAATATGAGATAACGCAATCAGCTGAACCAAAGGTCCTTCGTCCTTGGGTGCAGAGGTCATTCCTGCTAGGAATACTGGGTTGATTTATAACATGATGGTTTTCAGAAATGAATCTCTGGTGTGTGCAGGATTTTGCACGTTCCTGGAGGAACACTGCTTTTTCCAGGGTGCATGTCCATAGAGGATATACTTTCTAAGGGATAGCACATAAAACAGACATGACGGAGACAATATTAAAAGCAGGAATCACCGAAGCAGGTTTCACACAGTCTACATATGTATGTTCATGTCAACAGACCACACAACACAGATACACAAATACAAGCTGTTTCTTTTTCTGTCTTTTTTCTTACCAGATAGATACTGTTAGGCTCCCAAAAGGAAAATTTCTTTCCCACATGCTCTTGTCTTGACATCCTTAATAAACGGATACATTTTTCCCAATTATGAAAATAGGAAACAGATAAAGCTAATGTTTTAAAAAGACAAAAAGAATGCTGATAGAAGAAAAGCTTCTCTGATTTCCTGAACCATTATAAGAACTTCTTTGTATACTTTGCTTTCAGACACATCTATTCTAAAATAATCTTTCCCCGACATTTATTCAAGAAATATTTACTAACACCCACTGCAAGCCAAGCATCACTGTTGTAGACACTGAGGATATCAGGGAACCAAACTAGAAAAAAATCCTTACCTTCATGAAGCTCACATTCCAGTCAGGCAGATGGATAGTTAATAAATGTGTGCATGCAAGTGTGTCAGATGACAAAAGAAAAATCTATGAGAACCACAGCAGGCAAAGGGGATGTTGAGGATGGGGATAGGATGGCCAAGGAAGAAGAGAGTGACCACTGGTAAAGTGACATTCAAAAGCTGCCAAGGGAGCCACGTGGGTACTGGGAGGAGAGCACTCCAGGCAGAGGGGTAGCAAGTGCAAAGGCCCCGAGGCAGGAACAGGAAAGCACAGCGAGGCAGTAGAGCTGAGTGAGAGGGAAAGCTGTAAGTCAGAAAAGTAAACAGCGTACAGGGACATGATGACAAATGACACAGAGCCATGTGGCCATTTGCAAGGAATTCTGCCAGCTGCTTGTGAGGACTTTGGCTTTTACTCTGCACGAGCAGAGAGTCACCAGAGAATTTTCAGAAGCGTAGGGACAAGATATGACTTTTAAAAGGATCCCTCTGACCGCTGAGCTTTTCCAGGGGGGCTGGAGGGGGAATTGCCAAGCGTGACAGCAAAAGATCATCTGGAAGCTGCTGCCATGATCCAAGCATGAGACCAGAGGGTGGCAGTGGAGGTGATCGGAGGCGATCTGATTGTGTGGGTGTTGTGAAAGTAGAGGATTTGAAGATACCAGGATCTCCTGATGGTTTAGATGCGGACTGTGAGAAAGCAAGGGATATCATTCCAAGGTCTGGGGCTTAAACCAAGTAGGAAATAGAAATTAGTGTTGTAGGAAATGAAAAACAATGTTACATAGACTCTGTCAGGGTCATTCTTCAAAGTGGTACCTTGGGAGCATCTGGGTACTATGTTGTGCTTTGGGAGCGTCTGATATTGTCACATCTCTAACGAGTGATGTCAAGCTCTCCAAGAAACATGACATTCATTCATCCAACATATATTTATTAAGTGCTTACTATATGCTAGATACTCTTCTAGATGTGGGGAGAAAAACAGTTTGAAAAAGGTTACTTCTCTCTGGAGTTGACATTCAACTGTGGCTCCTCCTCTAGGAGACTGTGAGTTTCCACTTGCTGCTGCAAAGAATTACCCAAACTGTGGTGGCTTAAAACAACAGGAATTTCTTTTCTTGTAGTTCTGAAGACCAGAAGTCCAAAATCAGTGTGTTAGCAGGGTTGCATGCCCTCTAGGGGCTGTAAATTCAGGAGAATCCTTCCTTGACTCTTCCAGCTTCTGGTGGCTGCCAGCATTTCTTAACTTGCGGCCACATCACTCTAATCTCTGCCTCCCTGGTCACACTACCTTCTTTTCTTCCTCCCTCTCATAAGAATAAATGTGATTGCATTCAGAACCCATCCTATTACTTATGATACTCTTCCCCCCCCCCTTTTTTTTTAGGATAATCTTCCTTAATCACATCTACAAAGGCCCCTTTTCCTTTTAATTTACACATTCCAGCATTAGGAACTGATACCTTTGGGAGTCCCCTTATTCAGCCTAATTCAGAGACTTTACCACAAACCCAGAAAAGAGATCTTAAGGTGATAATCTCTTTTGTACAACTTTTTACATTATAAGTTATCATTATTTTTATAAAATAGGTTATCTTGTCTAAGAAACATGGATCGTAACGTGCTTATTTCTTAATCATTATAAAACCTAATTTCAGAGCCATACTTTGGGGGGAAGCTTGAATCAATAAGCAATGAGAATTTAAACATGTTGCTCATGTTTGTATTATGGAGACAAAACAACAGTTTTCACTGTAGTTTGGGTTAACCATTCATCTACTCATTTGTTCGTCTAGTAAATATTTACTGCTGCTGTATGGAGTTGTGGTTAAGAGTTCAAGCTAAGGAGTCATTCAAATCTGACTTTAAATCCCAGCTCTACCACTTACTAGCTGTGAGGTCTTTGGAAGGCTGCCTAACCTCTCCTGTTTCCTTATCTGAAAATGGAGCTGTCTGGGTATTAAATAGGATATGAGATGCATAAAGCCCTTTGCCTGGCATATAAGAAAATACTTAATAAATGTTAGTTATTAGCACTCAGTTCTGCTAGGAGTACAACATGAGATGGTACAATGAACTCCATCCCCACCATTGCTGAATATCTTCCTCCCACTGGAATACAAGTTTTTTTGTTTTGTTTTGTTTTTGAGACAGAGCCTCAAGCTGTCACCCTGGATAGAGTACTGTGGCATCACAGCTCACAGCAACCTCCAATTCCTGGGCTCAAGTGAGTCTCTAGCCTCTGCCTCCCAAGGAGCTGGGACTACAGGCGCCCGCCACAACGCCCAACCATTTTTTGGTTGCAGCTATCATTGTTGTTTGGCAGGCCCGGGCTGGATTCGAACCCGCCAGCTCTGGTGTACATGGCTGGCGCCTTAGCCTATTGAGCCATAGGCGCCAAGCCTGGAAAACAAGTTTTATGACAGGAGGGATGTGATGTTTTGTTTAATGGTTTGTTCTCAGTGTCTGGTACCCAGCACATCTTGGCACTCAATAAATAACTTTTGAATGAATGAACATGTGTAGGCATGTCATGGAGTTTACTAGTTTTGCATTTGGAACATGACCCAAATACACACCTACCACCACCACTATCACCATCGTGCTCTGGGGCCTCCCAAGATTCAAAGAAGCAGGTCATTGGCATGACTTTCATAGATGGGGATACGGAGAAAGGAAAGAGATAAAAATGGCAGTCCTAGGTGGTACTTTGAGGTTAGTATCCTATTGTGGCTTAGTTACTACTATTCTAAAAGTGAAAGTGAAAAGAATTAAGAGAGCTAAAGAAAAAGCAGGCTACCTCTCAAGCCCATTTCGGCTTCCAAGCGGCACTCAAAGTGGGAGAGAAAACCAACACTTACTCCTATCCATGGCCCCAATCTCTATATCCCATCTGCAAATATCCCCACTATTCATAGAATGCTAATCAGATGGTAAACTTCTTAAGGACAGAGACCCTATGTTATGCCTTGTTTTACCCGCCTAGCACAACTCTTCATTTCTTTAACTATATTCTTTGTACATTTTCAAGACGCAAAGTACTTGATGGTGGGGAGACACGTAGTAGGTGCTCATTCAGTCATTCATCCGACAAATCTCTTCTGTACATAGACTTTGAGTTAGGCACTGTGGTCAGTGCTGGGGATCCTGAGATGCCCTGAAGGGAGTTCCCAGCCTGGCTGGGGAGACAGACAAGTTAGCAAGTGATTTCAACAAGGTGTGTAGGGGGTTAGAAGTATAGTAACAGGACAACAGAGGAAATTCTGCTTGGGTGTAAATTAGTTTCCTTGGTAGACACATGAACTGTGTCGTGAAGAATGAGGGGCAGTTCACCAGGCAGTTGGGGGGCAGGACACAGGTGGAGGAGACATTACACAAAATGCAAAATGAATGTCTAAATCAATGAGTTTCTGGCATTGTTTCAGCCCAAATCTTCCATCCTCATCGATTCCACCAACTCCACTCTGTATGCTTAGGACTCCTGCTTGAACTTCTCTTGCCCTGACTCTGTAAATCATGATCTGACACAGTGAAATGTATTCTCTGGGCTGCAGGGTCCTCAGGTCAAGGTAATGGGTCACTAGCCTGCTGATGCTTTAGCAGAGTGAACCAGGGCCTGAGAATCAAATATGTGGGCCCCACATCTCAGATGAGAAGAGGTAAGGCATGGGGTAAATCATGTGATGTTTACGTTCAGAAACTGCACAGCCACTAGCTTGCAAAGTGTCATTACGTCTGCAGGTGGAGGGTAATTTTCCTGTTACTCAAGGACTCCTGATCGGGCTCTGATTGGTTTCTGGGGAATTGTTTTATGACCCAGAGCCAGGCAGCGATAGATAGGAGATGTGGTTTGGTGGGCAGAAGTTTACAAGGCAGGAAATTGCTTCACTGGGCACAGCCATTCATAAGAAACACCTCTGGGAAAAAGAGACCCAGGCTCCCGGCAGGTCTGCCACTGGCCATCTGTTTACATCAGCAACAACCCATGTTCCTGGTTACACAATGTGGCAGCGTCACTTTGAGTGGGGGATCTTTGCCCCTTGGAAGAATAAACACATTCCTCACTCACAATAGAATTAGCAGACCTTACAGACTTCTCAGTGACTCTCCTGGAGGACTTAATGTCATAGGAAGGTGACTCTAAATGTGATTAGCTGGACAACTTAACTCACTCCAAATTCAGGCAAATTTTCCTTTTGGCACTAAGGACGGTAAGGGCTTGGAAGATACTCCAAAGGTGAAGGGTGGGAAAGAGTGACAATTCTTTGTCAGGCAGTTGCGAAAGCCATGGCAGGTTTCTTAGGAACAATGTAGCCTCTGGTTTAGGGATCACTGGTCAGTCTGGTGAGGTGGAGAGAGGATGTAGGGTGTTTGGATGCATTACAAAGCCCAGTTTCCATTGTGCTACCAGCTCTGTGATTCCTTAGCTGAGTTCTAGGATATATAGAGTTTTAGCACCAAAAGCCATCAAATCTGCACTTGCCATGGGGAGGAAAGATCAGAAAGGGGCAGAGGCCAGAGTCTCCAAAACCTGTCTGTCTGGAGAGTCGTTGGCAGCCTCTAGCTCAGCACAATTTAGTAGAAACAAGAATCACACCCTGGACCTTCCTCCTCCCCAACCTATTTGTAAACTCATCTCAGTCCCATCCCGGCCAACTAAGACTCAGCAGGCCACCTCACCTCTCTAAGTTCTCAGGTTCTGTATCTGTGAAATGGGGAGAATTATGGCCACTTAACTTCACAGCTTAATGTGAGAATCAGATGAAATAGTGAATTTCCTTATACTCAAGTGTGTTTGCACATTTAGGGTTTGGTGTATTGTCTCAGGGACAGTTGGGCA
The DNA here is from genome assembly GCA_963573935.1 of Arctocebus calabarensis. Lineage (NCBI taxonomy): Eukaryota > Metazoa > Chordata > Mammalia > Primates > Lorisidae > Arctocebus > Arctocebus calabarensis. The sequence goes on from CAUYON010211777.1 coordinate 15,574, forward strand.
GGTGGAGGGGCTGGGAGGGGAATTTCATTGTATACTGTTTTTACTGTCATATGAGGAAGTGTAGACAGTTCATCATTATCCCTGACTTAGTGCAGCACCTAGTAATTGTGTACATAGGCTAATTGGACAGAACACCTAGAAGCAGTCAGCAGCAGAAGGCCCTGGGTGTGCCCCATCTGAGTTCATCTTGTTTGCTTCCAGGGAAACCCCCTTGCATGTTCTACGGAATCACAGACTATGCCATTCTTGCTCACCACTGCATCTCCAATACCTCATACAGTACCTGCTGCATAGTTAAGTTCTCTATAACAAAGACTTTTTTTTGAGATAGAGTCTCACTTCATCACCCAGGTAGAGTGCCAGGTATCATAGCTCACAGCAACCTCAAACTCTCAGGCTCAAGCAATCCTCTTGTCTCAGCCTCCCAAGTAGCTGGTAATACAGGCACCCACCACAATGCCCAGCTAATTTTTCTATTTCTAGTAGAGATGGCCTTGAACTCCTAAGGTCAGGCAATCTACCCATCTTGGCCTCCCAGAGTGCTGGGGATTATAGGCATGAGCCACCCTGCCTGGCCCCATAATAAAGACTATTGAATGCAGAGGCCCCTGTGGCTCAGTCAGTAAGGCAATGGCTCCATACACTGAGGGTGGCAGGTTCAAACCCAGCCCCGGCTGAACTGCAACAAAAAAATAGCTGGGCGTGGTAGTGGGCACCTGTGGTCCCAGCTACTCGGGAGGCTGAGGCAAGAATATCACCTAAGCCCAGGAGTTGGAGGTTTGCTGTGAGCTGTGTGACACCACGGTACTCTACCGAGTGCGATAAAGTGAGACTCTGTCTCTACAAAAAAAATAAAGACTTTTGAATGAGTAAGTGAATCGAATCCACCTATGCATGAGTGAATAAATGAATGGATTGCACTGCTTTTTTTTTTTTTTTTTTTGAGACAGAGCCTCAAGCTGTCACCCTGGATAGAGTACCATGGCATCACAGCTCACAGCAACCTCCAATTCCTGGGCTCAAGCGAGTCTCTTGCCTCCACCTCCCAAGTAGCTGGGACTACAGGCACCCACCACAACACCCGGCCATTTTTTGTTTGCAGCCGTCATTGTTGTTTGGCGGGTCCTGGGGCTGGATTTGAACCCGCCAGCTCAGGTGTACGTGGCTGGCGCCTTAGCCTGTTGAGCCACAGGCGCCGAGCCTAAATTGCACTGCTTTTAAAATATGAAATACAGGCTCGGAAGATGGAATTGGAGGTTGCTGTGAGTTGTGATGTCATGGCACTCTATCCAGGGTGACAGCTTGAGGCTCTGTCTCAAAAAAAAATTTAATAAATAAAATATGAAATACATTCACCAGTATATAGTGAATCCATGGCAAACCTACTATGGACTTCAATTGACCTTTATATCATCAGATAAATAGGCAGTCTTGATTTCTAGTTTCCTCGTATAGATAAGGCAGTTGCGTCAAGGAAAGTGAAGCAGGGGATTATGCTAAAGCCTACCCAAGGCAGTTCAAGGACAGTCCCTAGCCCAGGATGCTTAAGATAATTTTAGTTTGTTAAGTAGTCACTTAGCTGTTAGTTGTTTTCAACCCCCGTCAACATCCTATGGTGACTGCTGCTCATGCCCTGCTCATTCTCTGGGAAGGAGATTGCAAGAAGGTTTGAGAGCCATTGCCCCAAACATTTGGGAAACAAGGTTATTGGCCACCCGATATCCAAACCCTGCTGAAGGGACCAGGACAAGTCCAGAAAGGGAGGGATGGTCCTGTGGGTATCATGAGATCAGACAAAGTGTGCAGCCAGGCCAGCACAGGAAAAATCCAGAGGTGTTTCAGGATCAAGAGCATAGGCCGTGAGAGTGTGTTAGAGGTCTGCTTTGGGGTGGAACCTTTGAATGTGGTACATGGATCTGGACCTGATATCCCTAAAGGTAAGCTTCTCAAACTGGGATATGGGGCAGTGAGCCAGTGGTTACAAGAAGCCACAGCAAAGAAGGATCATCTTCTAGAGCATCAATTTTATTCAGAGAGAAGTATTTTTTTTTTTTTTTGAGACAGTGTCTTACTATGTCACCCTTGGTAGAGTGCTGTGGCGTTACAGCTCACAGCAACTTCCAACTCTTGGGCTTAAGCAATTCTCTTGCCTCAGCCTCCCAAGTAGCTGGGACCAAAGGCACCCACCACAATGCCCGGCTATTTTATTTTTGTTTGTTGTAGTTTGGCCAGGACTGGATTTGAATCCACCACCCTCAGTATATGGGGCCAGCGCCCTACTCACTGAGCCATAGGCACCACCCTTAAGTGCATTTTTATATAAAATTAAATTGGTAGACTATGGTAGGAAATACAAAATTTAATTTCCTTTTTAAAATAAACATTGGAGGGCGGCGCCTGTGGCCTGAAGGTGGCGGGTTCAAACTCGGCCTCAGCCGAACTGCAAAACAGAAAAATAACCAGGCATTGTAGCGGGCGCCTGTAGTCCCAGCTACTCGGGAGGCTGAGGCAAGAGAATCGCCTAAGGCCAGGAGTTGGAGGTTGCTGTGAGCTGTGATGCCATGGCACTATACTGAGGGCCATAAAGTGAGACTCTGTCTCTACAAAAAAAATAAACCATGCAGCGAATTCACCCTTCTCTGCCAAGTACTTCACGTGAAAAGTTTTAGAAGCACTGGCTAAAAAGAGCTTCCCAGAAAATGGCTCCCATGGCCACCACATTACACTATCCACACATGCTACCAGGTCCCCTCAGCGAAACAGTGGCATTGGTGTTGCAACAGCCCCTCACATCATCTGGGCTCTCGGCAATGTAAGTCCACATCTAAGAGGAGTTGCCCTTTCTGTGTTATTTCCTCTATTCCCAGTGGCCGGCACAGCTCCTGGCACAGAGGAGGCACTCAATTAATGTGTACTGGGACAGAATGAGCCAGACAGATGCTTCCCCAGAATGGAGGCAGCTCTGGCCTCCAATCCATGAGGAGCTCAGATGGAACGGCCTGGGGTACCGCTAACAAGTGCAGCTCCAGCTGGAGTTTTGTGTGGGCAAGCTTCACTTCTCTCCTTCCCAGGGACAAAGGGATGACAACCTCTTTCCTCACAGAGACAGTAGAATTTACTTTTACTCATGTTTTTGAGAGGAGGAAACTGAAATAACATAGGGAAAAGCTAGACCTGCAGTTAGTTGGTGAGTTGGCAGCTCCACCTGGGATACGCTGAGGTCAGCGGGGAAGGAGTATGTGAGTCTCAGCAGTAGGTTTGCTCTGGGCAAATGTGCCCAAAACCTTAGGTCTCTGCTTATCAAAGCAGACTCCCTGGAGCCCCAGCTCCAGCTTCTCTGAACTCCAGGCAAGCGAAGCTTCATTGGGGCTCCCAGACTCCAACATTGGCCCCTGAGGATGGGAATGGTGTGTAATTAATCTTTGTATCCCTCCTGCTTAGTGGAGTCACTGCACATAAGACACCCCCCGTAAACATTTGTTGGTCCTGAGAACCACTCCACTCACCTGGTCATTTAACAAATATCTATGTTCAGTGCAGTCTGCTGGACGGTGAATAAGAAATAGTCTCTTCCCTCAAGGGGTCCATGGTGTAGCAGGGAAAGCTAATTCCCATTAGCTAACACCGATTGCAATGTGGCATAAATATCATGACAGAGGCTTGTACAAAAGGAAGAGGCAGCAGCTGGGCCCTCCAGACAGTGCGAGAGCTGTCTACTCTCTAGCCAGTGGACTCAGTAAAGTGGGGACTTCTAAAGCCATTGCGGTGGGTTCGGTCTTCTATAGTTGAAGTCCTGGGGAAGCAAAGGGAGGGTCATGTTCAGAAGGTGGGCTTTCCACAATCACAGGAATGCCCATCGTGGGTGGGCCAGAGAGTGACCTCCTCATCACCCTGTAGGAAAGTGAGGCCCAGCTAACACCTGTTGGGACAGGTAACTCCCATTTGCCCATTGTCCTGTGTTTGCAGAGGAGGAGCAGGGAACTCCAGTGAGTAAGAAGGAATGGGTCACAACAAGGTGAGCCCCCTTTGGCACCACAGGCATTAGCACAGAGATAGGGTGGTCATCCTGGGTAGGAATTACAACTCCAGATTTCAAGGTCTTATCATAAACAAGCTCTTTCTCAATTGCAACATGTCAAGGGAAGGGGGAGCAGGCAGACAGGGACAGACTAGAGAGGTTGTTGGGGGTGGGGGAGAGAATCTTGCAGCTATGTGCATGTCAAGATGTGGCAGACAGGGAAATTTAGAAGACAGGGACAGAAAGAGCGAAAGAAACAGGAAAAAAGAGGCAGAACTGTTCATGGCTAATTTATATGGAAGATAGAACTGTTTTTTCTCATGCCCATGGCCCAGCCTGAACATAGTGAAATCCTGGGGCACACCCAGAGGGCCAGCCTAGTGAGAGGATTGTCTTACCTAGGTTCCTGCTCTCTAGAAGTTTCTGTCCCTCCACAGATCCCTTAGAAGTACATTTTTTTTTTTAATTAATTTTTTGAGACAGAGTCTCGCTCTGTCAGGCTGGGTGGAATGGCATGGTGTCATTGTAGCTCACAGCAACCTCAAACTCTTGGTCCCGTTCAGACCTCGACTCCAGGCACCTGCCATGACGTCCAGCTAGTTTTTCTATTTTTAGTAGAGACAGGGACTCCCTTTCACTCACACTGGTCTCTAACTCCTGAGCTCAGGCCATCCACCTGTCTTGGCTTCCCAGAGATCTAGGATTACAGGCGTGAGCACCTGGTCAAGTGCATTTTATTTTATTTCTATTTATTATTTTTTTTTATTATTGAGACAGAGTCTCACTTTGTCACCCTCTGTAGAGTGTTGTAGTGTCATAGTTTGCAGCAACCTCAAACTCTTGGGCTCAAGAGATTCTCTTGCCTCAGCCTCCCAAGTAGCTGGGACTACAGGTGCCCACCACAACATCCGGCTATTTTTGTTGTTGTTGTTGCTGTCATTGTTGTTTAGCAGACCTGGGCCGGGTTCAAGCCTCCCAGCCCTGATGCATGTGGCCAGCACCCTAAACACTGAGCAAGAAATGCTGAGCCAAGTGCATTTTATTGATTCTGGGTAGGGAGCAAGTGTTCAGTGTCTCTGGTCATTACCCCCAAAAAACTTCTTAATTGGGAATACAGTAGAGAGATCTTTGGAAAACGGCAAATTGCCTAAACATGCTGCTTTGGTGGAGAGAAAGGGGCATGGTACAGGAGTCAGAGAGGCAAGTGGTGGTGAGTAAGAAGGGTGGAAGTGGGGACCTCAAGGCAAAGTACATATTCCTGCCCATGGTGCCCAAAGTACTGCCTTTGCATGCCTCTTCCTTCCTCTATGTCTTCGTTTGACTTTCATTTTCACTCGATGCCCAGTGGATAAAAACAGTGCCCCAAGGAAGCAGCCCACTGTGCAATTTGCACTGAACCACACCCCCTGAAGGGAAGGACTAGCTGTCCCTTCTGTTGCAGGCCCGTCACCGGCCCTTCTGGACTCAGGCCTGCTCTGCCTTCCGTTCGGACCAGGAGGGACTGTAGGCTTAGCAGGCATTGAAAGATGTCAGTAAGAGGACATGCCTGAAGTATGCCTCCCTCCTCCTGCTTCTCCAGAGACATCAAACACACCAGGCCCAGGCAGGCAGGCGGAGTTAACAAACACAGCGAGGCTTGCGGGAGGCTCACAGGCTTCTCCTTCGGACTCCCAACTCCAGCCTGAGCAAATCACCACCACCACCACCACCACCACCCCCGCTGCGACTTCAAAGCGAGTAGCTTGTTTGCCTGGCCACAGGGCAGCAACAAAGCTTTCCCTTTGACCTAAGAAAGCATCCCTGGCATCATTGCTAGAGGACTACTGGCAAGAGGGTGGACCTAAAGCGTGGAGCCCTGTTTAGGGGCTCTGAGGTTGGCATTGCTGCCAGCTCTCCCTGCTGATCCAAAACCAGGGGAACATGCGGGGCAGGCCTGACAGAAAATGCATCCCGACACCTCTGGGAAGTGAGCCCCCGTCAGGACTCACAACAAAGAGGGCAGGCTCTACACCACCCCAGCAGGGTATGACTGGCCACATCAATGTACCCAAGAATGGAAAGCACACCACCACACACTTGCTGCTCCCCTGACAGCTGCCTTGTTTCCAGAAACTTTTCACCATAAATGTGACAGTGTGTGCCCTTATCTGTGCCAAGGGGTACATGTGTCACATGCATGTGTGCAAAGAAAAATGCATATTCCCAGTGATCCCAGATGCCACCACATGATTCTATAGGAACTAAGCCCTTGACTCAGATCCTGAAAACAAATCTTAATGCTTGATCTAAAAGCAAGGGCCAGAGCACAGTATATAAAAAATGGCTGGCATCTGTGGCTCAACGGGCTAAGGCACCAGCTATGTACACCTGAGCTAGCAGGTTCGAATCCAGCCCAGGCCTGCCAAACAACAATGAAGTCTGCAACCAAAAAATGGCCGGGCGTTGTGGAGGGCGCCTATAGTCCCAGCTACTTGGGAGGCGGAGGCAAGAGACTCACTTGAGCCCAGGAGTTGGAGGTTGCTGTGAGCTGTGATGCCACTGCACTCTACTCAGGGAGATAGCTTGAGGCTCTGTCTC
>CAUYON010211781.1:0-56077 GCA_963573935.1 Arctocebus calabarensis
AGTGCATCTTAGAAGGGTACAGGTGAAACTTACTAAATGCAGAATATAAATATCTTAACACAATAACTAAGAAAATGCCATGAAGGCTATGTTAACCAGTTTGATGAAAATATTTCAGATTATATATGAAACCAGCACATTGTACCCCATGATTGCACTAATGTACACAGCTATGATTTAATAAAAAAGAAAAAAAAAACAAAGAGAGACTCTATCTCCAAAAAATAAATAATGATAAATAAAATTTATTTTATTTTATAAATTTATAACATATAAATTTAATGTTATAAATAATAATAAATAAAATAAAAAGTGAAAAAATAAAATGAATCAAAAAATTCTTATAAATTGCTTTGTGTTCTAGAATAACCTAGTACTTCTTCTACATCACTTCTGGGGAAAAAAGGCAAAAATATTTTCTGAGCCTTTGGAAAATTCTACTTCATCTACATATATTTCTACTTTGGTGCCATAAGGCAAAAATCTTATTCGGGAACAAACTGAAATTGCAAACTTACTCTAATGTTAAGGGGTTGCTTTACCTTCAACTAGCTAAATAAGTTTCAACTTGATTTAAAAGCAGGAAATTACTTAGACACCACCTAACCCCAGTGAGAATAGCCCACATCACAAAGTCCCAAAGCTGCAGATGCTGGTGTGGATGTGGAGAAAGGGAAAGTTTTTCACTATTGATGAGACTACAAACTAATACAGCCTCTTTAAAAAGAAGTATGGAGAATCCTCAAAGAACTCAAAGTAAACCTCTTGTGATCCCTCAATCCCATTACTAGGCGTCTACCGAGAAGAAAAAAAAATTCTATTATAAATACATTTGCACTACATTGTTTATCACAGCTCAATTTACAATTGCCAAGATATAGAAACAGCCTAAATGATGATCAACCTCATAATGAATTAACTGTGGTATATCTACACCATGGACTACTGTTCAGCTGTAAAAAGTAAGTGACTTTGCATCTTTTGTATTAACCTGAATGGAGATGAAACACATTCTCCTTAATAAAGTATCATAAGAATGAAAAGCTAAATATCCCATATACTCAAGACTAATATGAAGCTAGTAGACAATCTAATAATGCACCTCCACATAAGAGAAAAACTCAATTCAATTCAAGTTGGGAGGAGGAGAAACAAGGAAGGGAGAAGGGGGGAGATGAGGGGATTGCTGTGTTCCCATTTAATGGGCACAATGTAAGGGTATATGGCACACCTCTTGGGTGTGGGACACAACTATCAGAGAAACTCTACCTAACAAATGAAAATATTGTAACCTAGTTGTTTGTACCCCCGCATTAACCTGAAACTAAAAAAAGTGGGGGGGGGTAAGATTTAGATATTTCATCATGTATAACTTATCTAACATCAAACTGTTATTTCTTAAGTAAAAATAGAACATGGAAATCTTACTATTTAAAATATTCAATTGGAAATAAACCATGTCAGTGTAAGTGCAGGGCTATAAGACAGATCAAGATAAGCCAAAGAATTGTGGAATGGACATGGGAAAGGACAAGAAAATGTGTGAGTCTCTGCCATGTGGAGGTGGGAGGGAGAGAAATCAATCCTTGAATGTTTAAGAAATGATTTTACTGTGCTGGCCGTGTAGGGTCCACTTGCCATGGCTTTTGAGAAAGCACAATGTGTACAGTGCTAGGATTCAGGGTGAAGACACAGAGAGGTCTGATATAGTCCTGACATCCAAGGAGTTGCTGCTCCAATAGAGCAACAAGACACATAGAAGGGAATAGTCAATGAAAGGTGGCAAGTGGTAAGTCCCTTGGGGACTCCATGAAGAGTCTGAAAGAGCAGGTGCTCTATGACAGGGATCCTCAAACTCTACTGTGCATCAGAAAAACATGAAGGACTTATTAGGACACAAGGTGCTGGACCTCTCTCTCCCTTGAGTTCCTGATCCAGTAAGTTAGAAGAGTTGCTTGATTCTGTTCATTTACAACAAATTTCCCAGTGATCTTAAGGCTGCTCACCTGAGCACCACACTTGTGGAAGCTTTGCTCTAGGAAGACTTTAAGAGAAGGAGAGAGTTCAACGCAAAGGACAGAAGAGTAAATTCAAGAAAAAATAAAAGATAAGTTTATCTTGAGAAAACTTGAGAAGGAGGCACACTAATCTGTTCCCTCCTTACCGTATTCAATCAGTAAGGAAGTTTTTGAGAATCTAACTGTTTAATTTTGTGTTTATCTGTTTTCTGCCTTCTGGCACTGCCTACGTTTATGACCTCATTTCTTACTGCCTGTCTTTCTGTAGTGAATTCCAAAATATTATTCCTCCTATCTCTTCATCCCCAAACAAACTGCCCCTCAAGCTGCTGGCAGAAATATTTTTCTAAAGCACAAGCGTGATAGTGTTTTATTGCTGTAATTAAAATTTCTCAGTGACAACTTTAGTGTCTTCATAAATAGTGTGAAGGTTCATTGAGGCAGGAAATAAGCTGTTTTCAACTTTGTAATTCCAGCACTTGGTGCTTGCACAAAATAGAAGCTAAACAAATGGATAAATGACTGTACAGAAGGATAAATGGACAGATGGAAGGAAGGAAATTTGAGTAGACTCTTTTGGTTATTATAGAGAGTGGGGGATTGTGGAGAGTATTGAAATATAAGCTCACGCTAGCTTCAAGCCAACCTATAAGATACCCCAATTTTCAATTTTTTTTAAATTTGGAATCTTTATGTATTAAGAATGTTTGAAGGATTTTGAATATAATTTTAATATTCCAAGCACTTCTTCAGGAAAATGAATCAGAGGAAATGTATTTATAAAGGAACAGAAAGTAGGGAGACTGAAGGTGAGGTATCAAATGAAATGTGATGGCAGGTGTTGGTGGATGAGGGCATGGTCTAGAGGGGTGATAGTGGGAACAGGAATGAGAATCAAATGCAAAACACACTGTGAAGGACTGGTCATCAAGACTTAGTGAGTAAGTGGACAGGACAAGACGAAGAAGGCCAGAGTAGTGGGCGCAGTGAGGGTTTACCTACAGGCAGAGAAAAATCTAAAGCCAGAGGCGAGGGCGAGCAGGACAGTGTGGAGGCGTGTTAGCAGACAACCCGAGGGTGCTCCAAAACACACGTGTTGCCTTAACCCTTTGGTGATAGTTTAGTTCTTTAACTGAGCAGAGCCTCTTGAAAAGGGAACATAGGGAAGGGGAGTTTCAACCATGATATAATAAAAAGAAATAGAGGAAGTCAGACAGATTGGATCCTTGGCTGTCGTGGAGGCAGCCTTGATCAGAGACATGTGACACGTTGCTGTACTGGTCAAATCTCTGTTACATGAGGACCAGGTAAAGGAGTGACAGGGGCTTGGGAATGGAAGGTCCGTGGAGCCCCAGAATCAGACTCTAGTCACTTTCCGACTGCACTAGGCACTGCTGCCTGGGAAACCACCTCAGGCAAATCTAGAAAAACAAAGTAGAAGTTTACTAAACCAAATCGCGGTTTAGCCTCAGAATGCTCTTGGTAAATACTCAGAGATGCCTTTTCATAGAGAAAAGGAAGACAAGCAATTTATAATAACCCCCCTAAGGTTTTTCTATACTAATTTAATTGTAGAAAAATAAATAAGTGACCACAAGAGATATAAAAAAGCCCTCCAAACTACCACTTTATTTGTTTCACTGCATTAGCTAACAACCAAAAAGTTCTTTGTGGATAATTCTTACTGCCACTAGTTTGGAACAGACATATATTTCAATAGTTATTAAGTCTTGTGGAAAATGTTCACTAAAAGAAGAAAAGGCCCTTTGCATCATATGATTTCAAAATTCATGGTTCATCATATCATTCCGCTGTACAACAAATGGGTACGTTAAGAAGTGGGCCATTTACACCTGCCAGCACCACCTCTTTTTATTTCCTATTTGCTAGTTGTGATTCTCTGTACTCAGCCTTTAATTTCTCTAGCCTTCTACTGTCGAGCAGTACTCTATACCAAAGAATAGCCTTTAGCCCTATTGTCTCCATAAATATGAGCAGAATGGAATGAAAGACGCATCTTGGCTGCGGTGAACAGGAAAGAATTACAATACATTTGAAATCCTATTGTCTGTGTTAGGGGTCTCCCTTGTGCCTAAGATTCGTTTTTTTTGAGAGTAGATCTACTCTCCCTCATGCCAAATCTTTGCTGGTCTTGGTTAGCTCCTGTCTATCTTTAAAATTTAATATAAGATATAAATATGTAGTATGAATACAATGGTGCCTCATAGCTTTAGCTAAATTTGTCTTTCCAAACTTTAAGATGAGTATACTATACTTAATTTCCTCATAATAAAATCATACTATGAGATTTTTCCTACTGGTCTTTCACACATAAAATAATTATGGTTACTCCTACCTCAGTGAGACACATTTTCCAAGAAGAAATTGCTTTTTATGCAACAGGGTTTCCTTATAGTTTGCTCCAATGAAGTATAGTACTTGGTGTAGCAAGTGGCTATGAACTTCCATCTTTCTCCAAAAAGATACATTTAAGTAATTGCCATTACTAACTTCTTGAGAAAACTGTGTATAATTTGGTCATTTACATTGTATGCACAGAGTAATTCGGTGCTTAATAAAGTAGTTAACTTGTGTCTGTGACTCTTGCAGATCCTACCGAGCAGGTGACAATACAAGTGCTCCCACCAAAAACTGCCATCAAAGAGGGGGACAACATCACCCTTAAATGCTTAGGAAACGGCAACCCTCCTCCAGAGGAGTTTTTGTTTTACTTGCCGGTAAGTGCTTAAGTATTACTAGACCTCAACTACTATCACTTTGTCCTGTTGTTTGACTTTTGGTGTCCTGTTGTTTGACTTTGGGGTGATATAAGAATTGAGCCTACATGGGTAGATTAAGCGGGGGGAAAAAAACCCACTTCATACGGAATCTCTTGTGAAAGTTTTCCTGGCACCTGCCAATTTTCTTGCCTTTTTTGTATTGTTGAGAGATTTCAAGGCAAAGAGAAAAGCAAAAACAAAAACAAAGAAATCAGAAACATCCCCAACAGAAACCGTAACTGCAACAACCGAGATTTGATTATCCAAATAAGCTATAAACATCTGCTCTTCAGAAGTGGATAACAACAAAATGAAAACTGAGGACAGTGAATGGTCAGATGTGGGTTCTAAATCTACCCTCAGTGTCACCCTGAGCACATGTCTGATCCTCTGAAGTAGAAATAGTTCTGTCACATGTTATATTTAGCTTGATGGAATAATGAATGTCATGGACTCTTTCTTGTCTTTGGGTATAATCTTGAAGCACCAGTTTCTCACCTTTTATCCATGTATCGTTACTAAAAGTAACGATATACACGGAGGACATTTGGGAAAATTCCTCTAGAATATGTTCTGGATGTCATCATATGGAGCCAAATTAGGAGAGACTTCCATCTGAGCATACTTGCTGTGTCCTTCTGTGGCTTTGTATTTGATGTGACCTTCACCTTGAGCGAAGCCATATACAACTCAATACTGCGTGTACTGCAAGAATGTGTTTACAAATTTTATCCACTATATGTCTCAGCAATATTTAAGAATATCATTCACTACATTACTCAGAAGGGTTGAATAAATAATTTTTTTAGACTTAAATCTTTACAGACAACTCATTTCTACTAATAAATTGACATGCTAGTTTTGTCTCACTTGCAAAAGGAAATTTTGAAACTAACTAATTTGGTTTTCACTTGGCTATCAGGGATGACAGAGCCAAATTTGCATATCACTTTTAGCAACAGTATCTGCTAATTATCTTTTTTATTAAAACTACTCCTACTTATATTTTTCCGAATCTTAATTTGTTTTTTTCTTTTCTCTTCCCAATTTCCCACTCTTTTTCTTTCTCCCTTTCTCTCTTTTTCCCTCTTCTCCTTCCTTCTTCCTTACTTTCCTTCCTTATTATCTTTCCAGTTTGTCTAGATATATGGCATATTTTCTCTTAAAGAAAGAAATTTTAGCTGCCTCAAATCTTTTTGTCAAATTAGGCAAGGCATAAATACAAAAATAAAATATTGACCATTTAAAAGAAATCTCCTTTAAAACTTGAACAAAAGCCAAAACATTGAACAAAAGCCAATAAAATAGATGTCATCAATACAATATAAATAGGCTCCTCAAATTCCTTAGAACCAAAATTCTAGTTACTTCTTCATGAATTATATGTTGATAACAAACTGTGCTCTTCTTTGGTCCAATCAATGCAACACATTGCCTTTTTTCCTTGTCTGAGAAAATACTATCTTCATCCAGAAATACAACTGTTCTCACTGTTATACCTACCAAGTGTAATTGTCCGACTTTTGCCTCTGTCAAAAGGGACAGCTGGAAGGAATAAGAAGCTCAAATACTTACACATTGACAGACGTGAGGCGCAACGCAACAGGAGACTACAAATGCTCCCTGATAGACAAAAAAAGCATGATTGCTTCAACAGCCATCACAGTCCACTGTAAGTCATTGGTCCTTACCAGCTTCCCCTCAACGGCAGGGCTCTAATAGTTGAATGTAGTTATCTTTTTAAGTAAGTCGCAACTGGTCCAAAATATCAAAGCCATGTTAAAACCTTGCATGGATATGATAATCACAACTTTTGGCAGTGGTGACCTTCCATCTTCTTTCTAAATTTCTTCCATTTGTGTATAAATAATGGATAAATAATAAGATCAGTTTGGATAAATAATATCCAAATGGATCTTTAACAAATCATATATTTAAGAGACTATTTAGATATTCTTGACATTCATCAAGTTTCCGGTTGACCCAGTGGATTAAGTATAATTTTTATTACATTTTTTTATTACAGAATAATATTATTCCCCTAACACAGGCAATAGAAAGTGACTCTAGACTCAGAAGAAGAGGAAGGAGAGACCTTTAAAAGTTACTAATTGACTGAATTTGCTGTGTATAGAAGGAGAGAAAATTTCTGGAAACAAAATCTTTTCAGAATATCTTTGAACATACCTTTTTATTGACTTTTAATCTACTTTTGATCTCCAGATATTCAGTGTGATAGAAAAAGAGTTACTTGAAAAACTGACCCTTAACTTGAGTTCTTTATTTTGTATTCATGACAGTCCATATCATTGAGGTACCTGATACAAACTGGTTCACACTAAACCTGGGTGACAGTAGAATTCACAGTATGCTTTGGGCAAATGTCCATCTTGCTTAGAAGTGTAGAAGAATCTTTTTAACAAGTACTTTGTACCCAGGAGTACCTTCATTAAGGTTTCCTCTGGACGTTGTCTTCAATAACCCCACTGACTAGCAAGAGACGTTAGAAATTGCCTGGAACTCTAGGATCTAAATCTTTCACTCTAGCCATAATGTTTAAAAAAAAAATGTGAAAAGGAAGCAAAAACTTTGAGGATGATCCAAGGGGGTACACTGGGGAATAAAACAACCAGATGGTTGCTTTTGAATGTCTGATGTTAGAAGTGTACCCTTGGGAGCCCTGTAAAGACAGTGGACTGTTAGGAAATGTTTATAGTTGTTTTTTCTCTGTTTGTTCCATATTCATGGCGTGTGGTTTTCAGGGTCTCTGCCATCAGGGGGATAGTTAGAGGAAAGGCAGTGACCTCTCAGTGTAACAATAGTGCCACTTTTCCTTCAAGGACCAGTTGGTCATGGGACCATTCAGTCAATCGCATTCCATGAACAAAAATAAAATAATGAAGTGAGGGTTATAGCCAGCAGATAGAATTGCCTGTGGGGGAGCTCTCTGACGTCACGGTTCATGATATCTTTGGGCTCATAACCAATAGGCAGTGCCTTAGCGAGGGCATGATGTGCTGATGCTTAAAAGATATTAGGCACACAGAAGTCTAAAAAAAACAAAAGAGGGAGAATCTATTTGTATTACGTCTAGATCTGGCAGGAGGGTTAGGGAGCAGAATAACAAAGCGAGAAACTGGGTGGAAACCACATGATACCTAGATGATCAGCTATTATGGGGGAAAATTAAACAAAATGTGTAACAGTTTAATCAGATATTAGTGCATTTAATTGGATTTAAATGCATTTTTATTTTTATGGGTAAATTGTAACATTAGGTTTTAAGGTTCCATTGCTCTTCAAAAAACTGAAAAAAGTATTGCAAGTGAATCAGCATTTGAGTCTAAATTACACGAAAGCATAAAAATCTTAGTTTTGTCCATTCATCTTTGATAGCTTGTTTAATTTCCCAAGTCAAGATTTGTATCCTTTCCATAGATGACTGGAAGAAGTGAGAAGAGAAACGTCAATCCCATTCCTGTACATGTTTGCAGAATAGACCTCTCCTAAAGATTCCCAGCCTACAAATTCCCCTTTGCTGAAGAAACAGCTAGTATTCTTTTGCCAATTCATGCATACATAGATTTTTTATCACAACTTTCCAAGTTCCTGATTATCCTTTAAAATGATTTGTCTTCTCACTGGCGAATTACCTATTCAGGAAATAAGAGCTTTTAATTACCTGTAGATAATTCAAGCAAATATTCTGAGGAAATGCCACTTTTCCATGTGATGATGCATTTTTAATATTGATGAGAAACTGTAGAGGAATGCTGTTTCCCTTCCTTCACTTAACCAGAGTGGTTGAGAAGCTGCCTGGTGGTCGGCACTGTGGGTGCAGCAGTGATGGATCAAGTCAAGGTCATCACTCTCTTGGTACTTGCAGTCTAACCAGAAAGGCAAACATTAAAAATGTTCGCATCAATGCCTGAGGTGATAGCTACCCCAGTGATCCTGTTTGGCTTAGTTCACACTCTATGCCTGTATCAAACTATAACACAGGCCCTGTAAAGGTGTACAACTATTATGGACTCATAATAACTATAAAGAAAAATAATTGCTGCAGGCAATCAACAGTTGTAACACATAAAATCAAAGAGAAACCTGGAGTGCAATGCCAAGTCCCAGCTCAATGCATGGACCTTTGCACTCTGGCCTCAAATAATTGTATAGATTTCCCATCCACGAGTTCTCACCATTCCTACCAAGTCACACACCATTGTGGAATGTGCCAAGCCTCTTTCCCCTCCTTGCTTTTGCTTATAGGGCAAAAGTTTTCCCAACATGTCTTTTTATTGACCATCAGGGGCCTTAAACATACAGAGCCTCCTACAGCTCCTTCCTCGAAACCCAGTTTGGCTCTGCTCGCTATGCTCCCTTAAGTCTTTGTTAGTACTTCTATTTGTAGCCTATCTTTAATCTTTCAACAAATACTTACTGAGTCCCTAACTGTGGCGGGTTCACTGCTAGGTACTGATCTCATGGGTGATGTATTATTATGAGTTGAGTGCATGGTACTCTACCTCATTAAATTGTAAGCTCATTATTCACCTCTGTAGCTCCACCCTCCCCCCCCCCCCGCCATGAGTGCTCGGGACATAGTAGCTGTACAGTAAATGTTTGTTCAATTGGATTAGATTTACCTCATATAGATCATACTATGACAGCAAGATTTTTATAGAATTAGTTTCTATCTGAAGGATTATGTAGCCTCACATGCGTTTATACTCTGTCTTTAAAAAGTAATTTCTGCTGACTGTGTACCTAACAATAGATCTTACTTAAAATATCAATTGCATGAGAAGTGGAGTCGCATTTTTAAAAAATATATATCTACTTCTATAGTCAATTTCCTCTGGGGAAGCATATAGGCTACCTCACAGTTTCTCAGTTTATCGCCTGCTGTTTAAATATATTTGATTTTCCAACATTTACGCCTTACTCTCCTCTTACCATATTACTTAGTCATCATCTTTCTTTATTTTCCTGCAGAAGGGATTTAAGTTTTCTCGAGGTGGTATACCTTAGGGGAATATTTCTATGCCCTCAAAACATCAATCATGTTAACTGCAAATAAACGATTAATCAATTAGATTGACCATTCACTTATCCTAACTGGTCTCAAAGCTGGTTTGAAAAACTAAGCTGATTATGCTACAGTCTAGTTAAATCAGTTCTGAATTTTCAAATGCAGTCCAGAAGGATTTTTTTCTCTTATCTTTTCTTTTTCAAAATATTTTTACTGTCTTACACTCTGGGAATTTGTATTTAAAGCAGATTTTCTGCTTCACAGATTTGGATTTGTCCTTAAACCCAAGAGGGGAAGTGACCAAGCAGATTGGAGACACCCTGCCTGTGTCATGCACTATATCTGCCAGCAGGAATGCAACCGTGGTGTGGATCAAAGTGAGTGAACTGGCCTGCTGCTCACTCTGATTTCTTTTGCACTTAATATTATAAAACATACATATGTGTGTATGTATATATATATACATATATATTTCCATGGATATGATTATATAGCCACAGTCATTTTCTCTCTCATTAATAATACAAATCAAATGCAATAAAATTTGGGCGGCAATTAACGAAGGATGGCATTCACAACTGATGTTCTAAAATAGTCTGTAGTGTTACTTAATTGCAAGGTGGGATAATTAAGTTCACAAACTTGTTCTAGACAAAGTGCTACATAACTCACTATGGAATATCACTACATCACCTTTGAGATACTCCCCTAGGAAGCTATACACTGACCCTCAAAGCTATACACTGACGGTTTGTCCACCGTCAAAGTAATTTTGGAACTCTCTTGTAACAATCTGGAATGGCCATTAGTGCTGTCATCACATGTGATCTGACAATTAAGTTTGCAAACTCAGCCTAGAAAAAGTGCTATGTAAGTGCATCTCAAGGGTGAATATCATATGGTCACCAGATGGCCAAGGGGAAGGACTTCCAAGGTGACAGAGTGACCTTCAGCCATGAGGTAGGTAGCACTTTTTGTAGGATGAGTTCACAAAATTAATTCTCAAATCTTGTCTGTATATATACTAAGTAATTAAACACATACAAATGTGTGTGTGCATGCACACACTCTTAGTTATACACCTCAAGGCTTAATAATTCACAGTGTGTTTTAACTTATTCTTGTTACATGATGCTTACAACAATTTTGTGTAATATGGAGATTATTATTTCCCCAAATTACTTATAAAGAAATTGAGGCGAGAGATATCAGAAAGCCCATAATTGACTGAGATGAGACGCAAGGTCAGGCCTTCTGAGCATAAATAGCATGCTTGGGTAGCACGCCTTTTTGTCTTTCTACTGCTGAAGCTACTCTGAGTTTTTGGAAAGCAGGTGGCACCAGATTAGGAGCTCCTCTGTAGGAATCTCTTTTTTATTGCAAGACCTAGTAGAGCATCTAGAATAGACTAAGAGCTTATTTAGTATTATTTAGTATTTAGTATTTCCCAAGTGAATTATTATATTCTTGAAATTATCTGAAATGTAGGCTGTTACCTGGAGACTCAATCATTACTATCGTTTTAGAGTAATAAAGTGGGATTGATAATTGACGACTTGAGGCAAGAAAAAAGGTTGTGATTATGATTCCTCCATTCAAATTCTTGTCTAGTGAGAGTTTACTCTATCCTAACATGAAGTGCCTTTGTTACAAGAACATAACTTGCAACAGCAGCCCTTAACCAGGGGCGTGTTGAGAACACACACAGACCACTTGAAATAGAAGTTGACAAGAATTATTTTTATAAAAATGTGTGGGCAATTTATTGCTAGAGTTTCTTCTTGATGAACCTGTAAGTTGCTCTGTGTTGCTTTACTCTCTGCTCTTTGATCCCTTTTAATGCTGAGTCCTCTCTCACTTGCTCTCTTACTCTTAGAGCTCCATTTATATCTCGGGCTCTTTCAGCCATGGCCTCATCACAGCTTCTTGTTCACTCAGATAAAATGTCACCCTGTTGGCTACATATTTAACATGACAAATCGTAGTAGTCAATGTTCACAAGGCTAGACAAGTCTAGGCAACTAAACTGATGAATAATTGTATTAATATTCATAGCCGGTTTTAACACAGGATGAGAGAAATTAAGTTTACTGTGGCTAACTCAGATTTTAACACCAACTGCAGTCACAATGTAATCTTAGGATTGTATTCATTTGCCTGTTTAAGAACATTGTGAACCCTGATAAAACAGGATTATTTTCTGTACAACAGGTGACTTTATAAATATAAGTTAAATGTTACATTTTCTCTGTTCATAGACATTAGAATAGAGACATGGTGCCGGCCATCATATGGTGAAAGGGCAAGACGGGGCCAGCTCAGATCACTTTTCCTCTTCTAATAAATCCACCAGTCCCTTCATGGGAGCCCAACCCTGATACCTTACATAATCCCATTACTTCCCCAAAATCTCATCTCCATCTGGGCATGGTGGCTTACACCTGTAATTGTAGCACTCTGGGAAGCTGAGGCAGTTGGATTGCTTGAACTTGAGACCAGCCTGAGCAAGAGTGAGACCCCATCTCTAAAAGTAGCCTGGGCCTATAGTCCCAGCTACTAGAGAGGCTGAGGCAAGAGGATCACTTCAGTCCAAGAGGTTGAGGTTGCAGTGGGCTGATGCCACAGCAGTCTGCTCAGGGTGATAAAGTAAGACTATGTCTCAAAAAAATAAATAAAGAAAGAACTCACCCCCCAAATACCATCAGCACATCAATTTAATAGCTGAGTTTCCAACACAAAATCTAGGAGACACTTTCATACTCTAGCACTTTGTAAGGGATTCCTTATGTGGATGACTGTATTCTATAAAATGACTTTCAGTCCTTTACACCTGTCATTGATCAGGTAGACTAAGTCTCCATACCTGCCAATCCTATATCCTATCTCATGTACATGCTATAAGGAGTCACTTCTATCAAATGAAAACTTTCATCAGTGTAAACACTTAGCATTACTGATAAAATTCACTTCTTATAATCATTCTACATGATAAAATTGTGATCCCATTTAAAAATAACGAAATTGAGTCTCCACAGTTTAGGAACTTGGTCCTAATTATAAATTCAGTACATAAAAGAGTCTGAAATAAAGTTCTAATATGTCTAATACTGAAACTATGAAGAAAAAATGAAATCCATTTTGAAAGGATCTAAAAATAAGGAAAATAAGCTTGTATATTTATGACACCCAGAAGAATAGTTTTAGGCTTAATTATTATCTAACAAATACAAGGAGAGTTGTAATTGTGCCATGTACAGTAATTTACTTTTTATTTAATCAGGATAACATCAGGCTTCGGTCTAGCCCATCATTTTCTAGTCTTCATTATCAAGATGCTGGAAACTATGTCTGCGAAACCGCCCTGCAAGAGGTTGAAGGACTAAAGAAAAGAGAGTCATTGACTCTCATTGTAGAAGGTAATAAATACATAGGAACCAATTCAAATCATTCTTTGAGAATTCGATGCCTGGTTTCTTTTATGATCTCAGTTTAATATGATATTTAAATTATAATGATATTTTAGGAAAACCACAAATAAAAATGACAAAGAAAACTGATCCAAGTGGACTGTCTAAAACAATAATCTGCCATGTGGAAGGTTTTCCGAAGCCAGCTATACAGTGGACAATTACCGGCAGCGGAAGCGTCATAAACCAAGCAAGTATTTGCCTTCTCCTTATGTGCTGTGCTTGGTCCAGTGTGGGGTTTTATTTCGGTACTGAAACTGTAGGTTGACATGTTACCATATAATATTTGCTATCTTCTCAGTGGAACATTTTGTTAACTTTTTAACCTTCTCAAAGGAAGAACAAGGCTCAAAGAGAAATCTTAAATTCCAGGACCATGGAAAATGGAAGAAGCATTATGGGGTTATCAGTTTTGTTTTCTTTAAAGAGTGTAAAATGGGTTTTGCCCCATGGTCATTTATTCCCAAAACTTGGGTGACCAAAATGTGAACCCACATACACATCTGAGTATGAGTAGCCTTCATTACTTTGTTTATTCATGCATGTTAAGGGATATCTCTCCTTAATCCTGGGCCATGGGGAAAGGGCAGGAAAACACAGTCACTGTCACTGCTATGAGCATATAATCTGACGCTTATTCCAGGGCTAGGCCAGGAAAAGTCAAGCTCCTTGTTGTATACAATGTCTAGAATGTGCTCTTTTAAAACAAAGGGGTTATAAACCAAATCTTAGTATTTTTTACCATATTAAAGATTGAATAACTTATGAACACAACCTTAATTTACTCTTAAAAGTAAGTGTTCCACAAAAAAAAAAAAAAAAAAAAAAAAGAAGAAGAAGAAGAAAAAGAAGAAGAAGATAATCTGGTCTGCCACTAGGGATTCTGAACTATAATTTCACTAGCTTGACAATCTGCACGGGTTACTGACATACTTGTTATTTCTGTTTTCTCTACAACAGTCTTCATATTTTTTCTTCTCAATAGAACCAAATAAAGACTCATTAGGATGACCCAGTGGTACCATTTGATTATTTGAGTCTTTTGTGTGACCTTCTTTCCAGATTTTAACCTAGTTGAAATTTTAAATACATAAATATATATATATGTACATATGTGTATATATATAAATATATATGCATATATATGGCAAAGAGCTGAAAATTCATTTTAAGTGAAAATCTCCACTCTTCCTCCGTCTAAGGAAGTTGGGCCACTGGTCCAACTTATGCAGTGCAGTTTTGCAGAACAAGGTAGATGTAGCTCTTTCACCTATGGGTTATACATATAAGATATAGAAAGTCCGCCAAGGTGTCAGCCCCCAAATAACTCCTGCTTTGGCTAGATGTAATGGAGACACGGTGAGAACAGATGAGAGAAGAGGTGAGAAGGTGCTGACCCCCTTAAGACTGAGAAAATGCAGTTTTCTTGGTTTAGAATGAATCATCTGAATTGTTGAAAAAATACAGATGTTTTAAAATTAAAAATGTCTGTTTCTTTCCTTCTCTATTTTTACTGTTTAGTTCAATTAAACAATGAGTATAGGAAAAAAAAGAGAAGTTTGGGGTATTGGTAATGCAGGTATAGAAAGTAGAAAAATAAGCACATGATAAATATTTGATGAATGAAAAGACATGAAGATTGAGAAGGCCGTTCTAGAAATAAGCAAATATATGTGTATTCTGTAGAGATTAAAAAATCCTATTGGGAAGTAATAAAATAGCAGGTCAACTTACTATGGCGATAAAAATAATAATGCCATACTTCCTTGTCAAGGAGAAAGATTGATTCTGGCCCACTGCGTGATATGTTATTTTTCTTGCTCTGGGTTTGTGCTGATCCTGCCATAATTTTTTATTCGTTCCCTCCTCAAACCCTTGGTAAATCTATTATTTTACAACTATGACGTATCTCTGCCCCTTCTCAGCCCCTCACAACAAGAAGATATCCCAAAGCATAAAGTTAGCTCTTGTCCTCAAGGCACTTACCAACAGAAAAAGGGAACTCTACAGAAAATGATGTGCATGAAGTGACTGAACAAAGAGCGTAAGTGCATATTTGCTTCAGTCCTGCTGGATTTAGGAGTCAAACCCTGGGGATGAGATTAAAGTGAATTGTTTCTTATGTTTAGAAAGACTAAGTCCACAAAAACAAATGGACTTAGCAGTCACTCTAAACAAATTTATCCTTTGTATTTACAACCAAAAAAATTAGAAAAATAGTTCTAATTTTGAGAACTATTTTTCATCATGAGCAAATTATACACACACATATGCTAAAGGTGTTAATCCCCACAGTGAAGAACAAGATCAAGTTCATAAATAATTAAATTTATAGGTTTATCGAGGGAAAATTGGTGGTTAAATAATCACTAATTATTTTGAGATGTGTCATCATGCCAAAATATTGACTGAACCTGAGATTCTATGGAGAAGGAAAAGTTCGATTAATTTCATTATTAAAATTTATAATAAAAACATAAAGAGAAATCTCATTATGGATATACTAAACTTTGGCTCTTTGAGATACTGACTCATATGGTTCTCTACAATTATGACGTCTTGCACCCCAGACCCCACTACAGAGCACCACACTGTTCTACTCTTGTTCAAGAATTTAAGTTTATTTTCATTTCTCAGCCCATCTTCGTTCTTCTTTTTTCCAGACAGAGGAATCTCCTTATATCAATGGCAGGTATTATAGTAAAATTATCATTTCCCCCGAGGAAAATGTTACGTTAACTTGCACAGCAGAAAACCAGCTGGAGAGAACAGTAAACTCCTTGAATGTCTCTGCGAGTGAGTATTTCATTTCTGGCATTAAAAAAGTAAGAAAATTTGAAGTTTTCTTCATTAGTTTAAAATCTTCAATTCCATCTTCCTGTACTGCATCATGGTAAGTTTTATTTATTTATTTTGCATTTGATATCATCATCATGAGGTTATTTTTTTCTTCCTTCCTGGTGTCCATTCTTGTGCTACCCTCGTCTTGACAGTTAAATCATTTCATGTTTTCTGGGTCAGAGAACTTATCCTGTACAAGATATTTCCCAAAGGCAGCAGAGATAAGAAAAGAGTTGTTCTCATTTAATCCACGTTTTGTGTTCAGGTTAGAAATAACTCAAAGACTATCTTAAAACATTTTTGTAACAGTTTTAAGTCTGGTAAACCTTCATTCCCTTTTACCTGTTATTTTGCATTCCAATTCTTAACCCAACCCTTAAGTTGTACAAGAATGCCACAAAGATAAAGTCATTTGGCAAATTAGCATGACTGATATTGGAATTCATGACATCTAGTTTATAAACTTTTTGTCATATCATATTTGAATCACAGCCTAAGATCAGATGCAAGAAGTTATCTCATAGAAAGTGAAAAAAAAAAAAAACACCTGTCAAAGCTGAGATCAGGGTAATACATACATACAAACAGCAGCTTCTTCTGAAAGCCTTTGCATTCAAGGAGAACGTATTTATAATTTTCAATCCTTCCTATTACTATGTCAACATTAAATCAAGACTGACTTAAAATGAGGCTCAGTTTTGGAAAGGATGTAATCAACCCTGCACACTTTTATTCCTCTTCAGTTGATTGAAATCCTACATGTGACATTAGCCAGCTAGGGATACACTGGCTAGGAATTAACAGGAGCTAGGAGAAAATAATTGTCTAAAGATAAAAATCCCTACTAGATTATGACTGGGATATAAAAGCCTGATGGATTTACAGGGGGAAAGAACCAAACAAATATAAATCTAAAACCATCGCATTGACTTATCAGAATGCAATTCATCCTCCCTAGAAAAAGAACCTCTCCTTTCATCTTGAACACCAGTATCTCTATTTATTTTAGGCACATTGAATGGTGTGTTTTGATTTTCTCAGCCTTGCAGTGGCCTGATCAACATTAAATCCAGTTGTTTTCAAACTCGGCAAACACCTCCTGAGATACCAATTTTGTACATGTGAGGAGGGTCTGGGCATATGCATTTTAAGAAACATTACTGGCATTTCTGATGCAGGCCTATGCAATTTGAAGAATACTGATGCAGTTTAACATTAGATGATGTTTCATCACAGCAGTGACTCTTAAAATGAACCAAGAGCTTAGTGCTGTTAGAATCATTTGAAGGACTTTTGCAAACATCACGTAGGCTGCTTCTTAGAGATTACTGAGACATCCCCAGTTTCAACCTCTATCCTTACCACTTTGAGAACATCTCCAGGGTAAGCCCTTGATGCTGGAGGATAAAAATTAATTCTCCTGTATCAGGACAGGAAAGTTGAGAAATAATGCATTATCAACAGCATAGCTACCGTTTTGCTCTTTAAAAGGAAGTATTATTAAAAGGTGGTAGATAGTGGAAAAATTTTATGGATTTCAGATAAATATAGTAGCTCATAATTTGTGAAATTTTCTATAGTGGATTAACACCTTTGCAGTTTTAATGAATTTCCCTTCTCTAAAACAGGATTAATTTCTTTGTAGGGAAGGTCATGCTCTATTAAGTGTGATTTTTGGTTTTTTGTTACCCTTAGTTGTAGAATAGACATTTTATCTTTGACTATTATTACATCATACTATAATGGTAAAGGTGACTTTCATATATCAACAAATTTTGTTTTTAATTTCATATTAACATTTTTCATTTCAGTAAGTATTCCAGAACACGATGAGGCAGACGAGATAAGTGGTAGGTACTCTGCTGCTGACTCTTCTTCCTTGACTATCAGCTCAAGATCTATGAAGTGTCATAGTATAAGTAATTTTCTTAGCTGTCCACAATTTTGACTTGAACTAAAACACCAAATGAGACCAGATAGTAAGAATGCTAAAGTTTTACCCTTTAGAATCACAAGTTTGCATGTTCATCATAGTAGTGAACCTTAGAAATATTTAAAAGCATAAATTAGATTAACTTCATTTTAAAACTCCTTGGCCTTATCTATAATTGCATGGACTTTTCTTCTTTGTTCTAGATGAAAACAGAGAAAAGGTGAATGACCAGGCAAAACTGATTGTGGGAATTGTCGTTGGTCTCCTCCTCGCCGCCCTCGTTGCTGGTGTTGTCTACTGGCTGTACATGAAGAAGTCAAAGTAAGTGTGGGAAAAAGAACTTCATTCTTCATTCACTTTCCCTGGGAGAAACAACAATCTGTAGATTATACCCACTCCAGCTATGCATGTAATTTCTACAGTAAGAAAGATATATCTTTCAAATCAGGTTGATCAGATTTTCTTTCAATATGATTTTGTTTTGGTGATTACAATGTCAATATCAGAGACATGAGCTGGGGTTTGACTTCACAGGTGCCCCTTGATTTTTCTCTGACAGTAGTCTGAAGTCAATTCTTTGACTGGTATTTGTTCCTGTTTGCGTTAGTGCTTTGGTGAATTTTTTTAAAGCATGTACTACCTAAAAGTCAACCTCTTAGTGGAGGTTTGTGAAAATTGATAGTGGCTGGTACATCTGGTAGGGTCTCCCTGGTGTCTTTGCTGTAACAAGTCTGGCCAGTGATGAACTGCCGATGAGCTGGACTACCTTATTGCCAATATTCCCTTATCCTAGTTTGTTGACTTTGATCCATTTACAAATCCATTTCAGAGAAAAATATATAATTATTTTGGCTTGCATTTCTTCAAGTTGATTAGATAAAGTACCGAGACTACTTTAAAAATGTTTTATAAATGTTAGATTAAAAATGTTTTGTCATATAAGGTGACAGGTTATATGAATTTTCCAAATCATCTGATAATGGATTATAAGGAAGACTTGACGAATCAATGAAGATTCTTAAAATACTCACAAGCCTCATACTTCGCATGGTCTCACTCCCGAGCCTAGATGCAGATGGGACTGGTAAGGGTGGGGTTCCTGCATTTGTAGTTCTTAAAAGTTCCATTGCTGATTTTGTGGCATGCTCTCAGTTAACTCTCCTAATCTTACAAATGAGTCAATTGGTTTCTGCAATGGGGTATCTATAACTGGTGGCAACTTTGAACCTAATTTTATATTTTCTTTCTATCTGACATATCCCCTTTAAATGAAACATAAGAAAGTTAACTTAAAATTGAGAAGAAAAAATCAGACTCAAACAGGGATCCATGATCTTACCCAATAAATATGGCAATTGCTGGGAAGCAGTATTCAAATGGAGGTGCTATCCAGGGAGGACAGTTGTTCAGAAATTTTGAAGTCACATAGCAAAATGAGCATGTATACAGCTCCTTTGTTTTCCCAGCACATCAATAAAGTTGATATCCTTATAATTTACATAAATATATATACATACATAAATATATATATATAGAGAGAGAGAGAGAGATTTTGAGCCAGAGTCTTGCTCTGTTATCCTGGGCTAGAGTGCAGTGGCATCATCATACCTCACAAACTCCTGGGTTCAAGCCATCTACTTGAAAGATCTGAGGTAGTGTATGGTTCAAGACCTGCTTAAAGTTCCACAGTTTCTAAGGGACAGAAATTTTTTGTGTGTAAGACAGAATCTTTGTGCTGAATCACTTGGGCTTCCTTTCTCTCACTTTCCCTAACTTTTTGTCCTTTTGCCATATGAGGGAGAAACACTTTTTGTGTTGTGTAGTTGTGATTGATGCACGTGGTGTTCATTCTCACACTGGGGCAAAGTCACCCCTGATCCCTTCATGTTGGCATTTCACTCCTTCATCTTGAGAAATATCAACCAATACTCAGTGTATAAGTGAGGGGTCTTCAGAGAATCACACTAGTAGGGGGTGTGGGGGTATGTAAAGCAACATTTGTTATAAGTAATGGGCTCACGTGGTTATGAAGACTTAGCAGTCCCAAGAGACCCAGGAGAATCAATATGTAGTTCCCTCTGTGTGCATGAGCCTGAAAATCAGGAAGGCCGATGGTGGAAACTCTTGTCGGAAACACAACCAGGTCAAGACTCAGGAAAAATGGATGTTTCCATCCAACTCTAAAAGCAGGAAGAAAACAATGTCCCAGCTCAAGAGGTCAGGTGGGAGATGTTCCCTGTCTTACTAAGCCTTTCCCTTACATCAGTTGCTTCAACAAGTCCCATCCATATAAGGGAGGGTAATCTGCATTACTCGGTCTCCAGTCTGAAATGTTGACTCATCCAGAAACACTCCCACAGACACAGTCAGAATAACATTTGGCCAAACATCTGTGCAGCACATGACCCTGTTCAGTCAATACACAAAAGGGACCATTATATTTGGTAACCAATATGCCTTTTTCTCAATGAACACTTTACCTATAAACACTTCACATGGGGTTATGTCTGTGGTGTCTGTGGAATTGTTAGAAGACCTACACCACATGAGTGAAGGGAAATGCAGACGGTCACCCAGAGGCAATATCTATCTCATAGAAATTTTCTTTCTATATTTACAAGTTTTCTGATGTTCAAAATCATATCCTCCCTTAAAATCCATGATCAGTTATTCACAAATCCAATAACTTGGGCTATAGAGTATTTCCATTTTATTAGAATTTTTGATTCAATCCAAAGTAATTTTGTTTCTTAAAGGAATAAAAATAAAATTCCCTTGCATGTAAAAATTAGCTAAAAAACATTTGGTAGTAGTTCTCTATGCTGTGATCAGTTAAGTATTAAATTCTTAGAGAACTCTTGGAGCAACCTCAGCATCTTTAAGCATCCCATTCTAATGGCCAGCATCTCATCAGACACAATTTTTCCTTCTATGAATAAAATGATATTGTGTTTGTGTATTCTTTCTTTTGTTACTACCATATAGTGACCCAAAATTAAAATCAGAAATAAGTAAATGCTGGACGCTTGGCTTCATAGTGACTTTGGGTTAAAGCCTCAAGCATTTCCTTTAAAATACCTCATTAAATTAAGTGCAGCTTCTATCATTTGGCCTGAACTTTCATCTACATAACTGTCATTAAATGGAAAAGGGCACCAACTTTGATAGAGTTAATATTATGGGTAATCAAGATAATAAATTACAATTCTCATACCAAGGATCAAAGTTTTGTTGTTGTTGTTGTTGTTGTTTTCTTATTAAGAATTTGTGGAACACTTCAGATTTGCTAAGTGCTTTGCATAAAGAATCAGTTATCCCTTGCTTGTGCCCTTTAAAATAAGCCAGCATTTTTTCAATATAATTTAGTGTTCTTAACCCCTTAACCTGGTTGTCTAGAGCTAAGTGCAGATTCATAATGACAGCTTTCAAGTTAAGAATTTCTAAAGCCATTCTTGTGATACAGGTAGCAAAGCTATCAAATTTTGGCAGCATTTTGGGGAAATTCTTTGCATTGGTAATTTTAAACATCATTGGAGATAGGCAAGGCAAACACTTTTATTTCTAAGTAGAGGTTAAGAGTACATTTGTTAATATACCTCATGACTACTCAGCCAGCGTGCATTTCCCTTCCACTAATAGGAGCTACGTAGTTTTATATCTGTTTTAAATATGGAGAACTACAGCAAGAAAAACTTAGAAATTGTATCCTTTTCCCATTTTGACATGGCATGTTCACTTAAGAGTAGGGATTCATGACTCCTTTGCTGCATGAGATATATAATATCCCAATGGAATGTTTTCTTAAACTAAAGATGTTTGGATAATGAGAATGGATGACTGATCATTTAACATGTAGGCTCTTAACTGACAAGGTCAGGCAAAAAGCCATTTATTGACTAGGTCCACTCTCTATCTGGTGTTTAGCAGGTGGGAGAACATGAAAGAAATAGAAGTAATTCAGTGGTTAATCTTTCTTACTTTTCCATTTCTCTGTACTCCATCCTCCAAATAATGTTTTTAACTCTACAGGAAGTAAATTTTACTATTCAAGATTCAAACTCCACCTCGGCTTTGTGCTCATAGCATAGTATTTATGGTGCCAGCCACATACACCAAAGGGGGCAGGTTCAAACCCAGCCCAGGACAGCTAACTAATGATGACAATGACAACTGCAACAAAAAATGGCCGGGCATTGTGGCAGGCACCTGTGGTCCCAGCTGCTTGGGAGGCTGAGGCAAGAGAATTGCTTGAGCCCAAGAGTTTGAGGTTGCTGTGAGCTGTGAGGACACGGCCCTCTACCAAGGGTTGCACAGTGAGACTCTGTCTCAAAAAAAAAAAAAAAATCCAAACCCTCTCTTGCATACCTTATAATAGAAGAAAAATTAAACGAGCTGAAGATGGAAAAAGTAAGGGTAGAATGGCCACAAACTCCGTTAGAAGTAGGTAAAAACCATTGTTTCCAGGTTGGGTGCCCTTGAGAGACCCTTGTCCTCAGTACTTCCCATCACTAGACTGGAGGAAGCTATTAACCAGACATTTGTAATGCAACATACTTGTCCTGTGACTCTTGGGAACTTACTGAGGGATTTACTTCTTTGAACTATGGATTGTGAGACAATCTTCATGAAAACTGTTGTGCCATATAGCATTGATTCAGAAAGCTAAAAATCACCAATGTCTTATGTTAGTTCTGCTCTGTATGTGCAAGTGCTCCTTTATTCTAGGCCTTTCTCAGAATAAAACAGAGACAGTTCTAAATTGACTGAAGGGAGAAAGAGAACTTGCCTATAACACTGAAGCCTCCAGAAAAACGTTGTATTAGGACATTCTAGAATCCTTCCCATTGCTATCTCTTGATGTGTACAGCAGGAAGAAAGTTGCAAGAAAGTTAATTTTTATCTTGTTTCTATTTTTCAATTAGTATGCAATCCTAAAATCTAATATATGTCCTCATGAGGAAGGTAGGAGTCTCCACTACATAAACTGAAACAATAGTGGTGGAGGACCATTTATAGCGCATGTTAAATTACTTTTCTCATTTCTCATTACATGGGCACATACTATATTTTTTTTGGGGGGGTGGGTACTTGTACAGAAATCCTCAACAATTTAACAAAGCACATATAATTAACATCATACCTTAGTATCTAAGTCTCGGTGGTATTAGACTACTCAAGAAAACATTAAGTATTTTATTCCAAATTTCCTATAGTTCTTTCAAGTGTATTTTTCTGCCGTAGCAGGACTTCTTTGCAGTTAAGATTTCATCTCTGCCTGTGAGAGCCCCTTGGCTATGGAGAAAAGAGTGTTTTTCTAAGAGCAGCCCTGACCTAGCCTCGCTCTCCACCTGTATGAGAAGTTGGGATAATCCACATTTTGGCTTCTTTCTTTTTCTCTAACCATAACATGGCAGGCAGCCAGAAGGAATAAAAGAACCCCCTCCCCATCCCATCATTCTATGAAACTAAATTAACACAGTGGACTAGAGGGGAAATACAATCATGTGGATGCAGGAGTCAATCACAGCATCTCAAAGGGCAAAACCATCCATCACCCTCCCCCCTTTTACTGTGTGTGACCTTAATGTTTTCAGAGGAAAGAACAATCTCAGAGCAAAATAGAATGTTCTTATACTTTAGATCTCCTTTACATACATGTATTTCACTTTTTAAAAATATTACATTTGTTTTAATTGTCTTTTTCAAAGGTGAATAATAAGAAGTCTCATTCTATATACCATGAGCCATGCTGTATGC
The DNA here is from genome assembly GCA_963573935.1 of Arctocebus calabarensis. Taxonomy (NCBI): domain Eukaryota; kingdom Metazoa; phylum Chordata; class Mammalia; order Primates; family Lorisidae; genus Arctocebus; species Arctocebus calabarensis. The sequence goes on from CAUYON010211781.1 coordinate 23,826, forward strand.
AGTCTCGACATCAACCAACATAAATACTTTTGACCATGACGGCACCCTGTTTTCATGAATATTTAATATTGTTGCATTAATTCTGATCCCAAATCTCTTACTTAATGGTCCCCATATTCATTGCTGACCAGGAGGGAAAGGCCATTTTCTGTTTGTCTGAGGTCAAAACTGTTGCCTCGGCTCGGCACCTGTGGCTCAACGGGCTAAGATGCCAGCCACGTACACCTGAGCTGGCGGGTTCGAATCCAGCCCGGGCCCACCAAACAACAATGACAGCTGCAACCAAAAAATGGCCGGGTGTTGTGGCGGGTGCCTGTAGTCCCAGCTACTTGGGAGGCAGAGGCAGGAGATGCGCTTGTGCCCAAGAATTGTGAGCTGTGATGCCACGGGGACTCCACCCAGGGTGACAGCTTGAGGATCTGTCTCAAAAAAAAAAAAAAAAAAAACTATTGCCTCTTTCTTTAAGGAGTTTCTTTGTAGTGTCTTAGAAATTCTAAAATTATAAAATTGAAAGTTGAACTAATGAGGAAAATAACATTATTTTCTATTTCCTTCTTCAAATAAAGTGTTTGCTGACAACTCTCAGTGGGGATTAGAGCCCCCTCTTCTCTTCTTGCTTTTCAATCAAACTTAGCCCAAGAGAAGACTCATTCTGCTGACATCTGTGACCAGGGAAGAGGGAAAAATGCCTATTCTTTTGGGCATGACCCTAATTACCTGCACAGTTGTCAATGGCTGGTTTGCTCTAAGTGGCAGCTCTGCCCCAACACTAGTCCCAGTCTTAAATATTCATAAACTTAGTACCTTCCTTGGTGTGAGTCAAGTATGCTCACATTACACAGCCCTCCAACTAGGAAAAGAATTCCTCACATTCTCTATAAGAGAGTTTTCAATTTTTTATACACATGCCCACCTTTGAAAAACCTAAAATCTCATAAACTCTTTCATGTGCAGATTATTTTAAGTGAGTATTGTTTTTGTTTTCTAAATATAAAATTCTACTTTCTATTCTATTCTACTATTCTATTTTTCAAAGAAATGATAGCACTAACTTGTGAATCTGACCATCATTCACCTCCCTTCATTTCCCTATCTCCTCCCTTCCCTCAATTATTCAAATAAAGGCAGGCATAGAGGGTACCCCCAGAGTAGGTGCATACCTCCTTTCCAGGAGATCTTAAAAACAATTTATACTATCGGGAAATTCTCTCCAATAAAAGGTCTAAAACCTTCTGAAAATTATTGGACAGCAAGTTTTGCTCCTTGAAGGCCCTGCACTTATAGGAGTAACACCAAATAAGGTTTCAAGACTTAGATTTCAACTCCCTCCTTCTACTCAGTAGCTGTATGACCTTGGACATGAACTCCATGACACACCTTCACTTTGGTTCCCTGTAACCTGCCATTGCTTTCATATGAACCACCACATTTATCCTCACACCAGCCCTGTGAGTAGGTCCTGATTTATAGATGACCACACAGGCTTCAGAGAAAGGATTTGTCCAAGTTCTTGCAGCTCAGATTTGACACTTGAGTATGAAAACCTAGGTTTATGGACCACAGGGCGAAGACTTCTCTCTGCCTTATAACTTAGATTATAGGGCCACGTCTATGCTTCTTCTTACATTAACTTATTATGATTCTATGTTGTAAATGTTCCTCTATAAAGTTTCTAAAAAGGCACTGATGAGGAAATTTTAAGATAAATAAACAATATAATTTATTCTGTAACCCAAGCATTCGTTCTTCATAAATGTCTTTTCCCCCAAATCAATTGACTGAAAAATATTTTGCTAAAAAAATTCCTTTCCAATCTAATTTTTCTGCCACCTTTACCCTCCCCATCTCTTATTTATTATGGGAAAGAAAGAGTTTGGTGAGTTACTTATAATTATCCTACAATTTTAAAAGAGAGAAACATAAAAATGAACTCACCTGATTATTTTATCATCTATTTTGGGTTACATAAAAGAATTAATGTGTTTTTGTTTATTTTTGTTTATAATTTTTGAATGTGATACTTCTTGAAGCAATTCCAGGGTGAAGTTCAAGGTTCCACTTGCACGTCTCACATTAGAAAATGCTTTCTCTCCTTCCACCTTTCTCATATCTTCTCCTGCAAACCATACAGTCCTTTGTTGATTTTTTTTTAATTTTCTATTATAAACTTCATCTTTGGTTAGCATCCCCTCAATGACAGAAGATAATTGATGGCTGTCCCCTCTTTCTTGAATTTCTCTTCATCACAAGCTGGGTGTTGAAATTTCCCCGGTAAGAGAGGTGTGTCTTAACTTTATCTACTCTCCTTCTTATCTAATGAGGAAAGGATATAGCTGTTCACAGATTCAATTTCCAACAGTCAGAAGAATAAGTTTTTCCACCCCTTATAGGACCTCTATAAATCTGTCACTTCCGCAGTACTGATCATTTCTGTCCACTCTTCCCTTAAACTTGGTGTATTCTGAAATAACTCTAGATTTTTCAAATTGGACAGGCTGCTTCTTCCTATAATCAGTGATCAACTGTGTTTGAGGGCCAAAGATTGTCCTCAGCATTGTCACTAACCTCTTGTCATGGAATGAGAGGTGCGTCCACAAAAACAACAAAGGAAATACATCAGACATCTCCCAAACTCAGAGCAAAACAGGGAAACATCATGTCAGACGAGGTCTGACACATGATCAGAAAGAGTTTGTTTGGTCTCTGCCAGCTCTAGAGTCGGCTGTAATTCTTTCAACTCTCGGAAATGTTTACCAATTACAAAGACATTAGTTTCAGGGGTGGTGCCTGTGGCTCAAGGAATAGGGCACCAGCCCCATATGCAGGAGGTGGTGGGTTCAAACCCAATCAGAATAAATTTTAAAAGCTTTTCTCTGCTAGACAGAAGACTCTCAGTAACTAAAATGGAGGAATTGGTAATATAATGCGTGTAAACCTTATATACATACACTTACTAAATAACACTCACTCCCTCACTGCTAGCAAGCGGTTCCATTTAGTGTGTTTCTCCTGGATAACAACTTAGCTAAGTTGATGAAGAATGAGCTGATCAATTTTCTCCTATTATACTTAGAGCTTTTTGTGTACATTGTGAGAACTCTTAGCTTATCCCAAAGCAGCAAAAGTATTTTTCTGTATTTTATTTTAGAAACCTTATGGCTTTAACTTTTATATTTAAGGATATGCTCTATCAAAAATTTTGTGTATATTGGGCGGTGCCTGTGGCTCAGCGAGTAGGGCGCCAACCCCATATACCGAGGGCTGCGGGTTCAAACCCGGCCCCAGCCGAACTGCATCAAAAATTAGCTGGGTGGGTGGCAGGCGCCTATAGTCCCAGCTACCTGGGAGGCTGCGGCAAGAGAATCGCTTAAGCCCAAGAGCTGGAGGTTGCTGTGAGCTGTGACTCCACAGCACTCCACTGAGGGTGATAGAGTGAGACTCTGTCTCCACACACACACACAAAAAAAATTGTGTATATTATAAAATAAAGGCGAAATTTTTGTTTGTTTGTTTGCTTTTTTGCTTTCACCTTTATCACCTCATTTTAGCACTATTTATTAAAACGACTTTCTTTTATCCTTGGCATATTTGTCACAAGCTAATTTATCAGGAGAGTGTGAGTCTTTCAAGTTTGCTGTCCTCATGGCATCAGCCATCTTACGTCTTCACATTTCCATATAAATTTTAGCAACGTGCTAATTAATACATCTCTCAAAGAGTTTTACAGGATGAGCATTGCTTTGAATTTATAGATAAATTTGAGTAGATTTGACAACTTAATAACATTTAATCTTCCAGTCCATGATGTTATAGCTCTCCTTTTACTTAGATATTTTTTAATTTTTCCTAGTAGTATTTCAAAACTTTTGACATAGACTTTTCTATGTCCTTAAAATCTTATTTCTGTGTATTTTGCAGCTATTTAGTAGAAATAATTTTGTAATGTTCCAATCTTTTTCAACTGGTATTTGAAAATATGATTCTTTTTTATGTTGAAATGTATAGTACCATCTTGCTCAATAATGTTGTTAGTTCTATTAGTGGTCTTGTGGATTCCTTAAGATTTCTATATAAACTATCTGCAAATAAAGGTAGTTTTACTTCTTCCCTCTACTCTATATGCCTTTTATTTCCTCTTCTTGTCTTGTTGCACTCACAGAGACCTCCAATACAATGCTGAGTAAACATGGTCAGACATGCCTTTACCTGTACCAGATCTTAAAAGAGAAACTGCTTTATATTTGCCATTATGTATAATGTTAGCTCTATGTGCCTAAATATGCCTATCCAAATTTAGCCAAACTTCGAGGTTAAGGATAAAGTCCTCCAGACCACCAAGTATGCTCAAGAATCTGACCCCAACATCAAGGAGTTAGAGTCCAACAATAGTGAGAGGGCAGAGTCCATACAAGGCCACCTGTGCTTTTGATATCAACTGTAAGTTTTGAGGTTTTCCCAAACCACCCTTAGGTTTGACAATTCACTAGATTCATGGAACTCACTGAAATCTATTACACTCATGATTAAATGTATTATAAGAGAAGGTTACTTTAAAAATCAGCCCAGGAAGGGACACATTGGAAAGATTCTGAGAGGCATCCAAATGTGGAATTACTACCATCTTCAAGGACACAGTATTCTATGAGTATTGATGGACGGAAGGAACATGGGGTAGCTCGCCCAAACTTTGGGTTTCGTTGCATAAGCATGATTGATTAGTTGAACTCATTCTCCAGCCTATCCACTCCTCAGAGGTCAGGTTGTATTACCTGGCCTTAAGCCTCCACCGGGAACTGTGTGGTTGGTCTTCCTGGTGTGGTAAGCCCCATGCTATGACTAATGAGTATGGAAGGCACTTCCCTGAGACATCATAATAGCATAAATTAATCTAATTAGTTTAATTACATTAATTCATGGAGTTTAAGGGGCCCAGTATGAATAAGAAAGTGACTATATAACTCAGAAGATTCTAATTGCTTAGGGATTACCTCCCAGAAAACTGAGGACCAAAGCCAGATCTCTTTTTGGATAAGACCAAATTCCTTCATATAAAGTGCCTTTATTCTTGTTGAAGATTTTTTTTTTAATTCCCAGAATACCAAGAGTCTTCATCAAAAAAGACTTTATTTCACAAATCTTTGGTGAATTTTCTCAAATGTTATTTCTATATCTGTTAAAATAATTATATTGTTTTATCATATTCTTCATTTTGGTAATATGATAAATTACAGTGATTGAATGAAAAGTCAGTCCTGCGTTCTTAGAATAAACCCCACTCTATTCTAATGTATCGTTACTATATTATATTGATGGATACTACTTATCCACATTTTATTGACAATTCTTTTGTTTATGTTCATGAGGAATATATAGTCTGTAATTTTCTTTTTTTGTAATATCTCTGTTGAGTTTTGATACTAGTCTAAAGTGGGCTATAGACAATGGTTTAAAAAAGGGTACATCTTCTCTTGGTGAGTTGGTTAATTTTTTAAATGTTTGATAGAATTCAATGATGAAACCAACTAGAACTGAGATTTTCTGCATAAAAATTTGTTTTAAAACACAATTAATAATTTTAATGTTTAGTAAATATAGAATTCCTTCTTCAATAAGTTTGGCAAAATTTTATGAATTTGTTCGTTTCATTTAAATTATTGACTTTTTTACAAAAAAATAAAAGTTCCTGAGTTCCTTTATCTTTTTTCTCCCTGAGATTTTGTAGTAATAATGCTTCTTTGTTTTCTAATATTATGTTTTCTGTAGTTTATCTTGCTTAATCTTGCTAGGATGTTTTCATTTTCTAAATCACTTAAACAACTAACTTTTTTTTTTTTGACATACAGTCTCAAGCTGTTGCTCTGGGTAGAGTGCTGTTGACGTCACAGCTCACAGCAACCGCATACTGTAGGGCTTAAGCAATTCTCTTGCCTCAGTCTCCCAAGTAGCTGGGACCACAGGTGCCTGCCACAATGCCCAGCCATTTTTTTTGGTCGTAGTTGCCATTATTATTTGGTGGGCCTGGGCTGGATTTGAACCCGGCAGCTCCAGTGTATGTGGCTGGCGCCCTAGCCACTTGAGCTACCAGGCATCGAGCCAACAACTAACTTTTGTTTAAATCTCTATTGCTTATTTTTGATTCAACCTTTTTATCTTATCATTTTTTCATTTCTTAGGTTGTAACTTGTTCTTCCTACTCTAATTTATTGACCTACAAATGTAGATTGTTCTCAGCCTTGCTTCTTTTGTAACACACGCATTTAAACTATGAATTCCTTCTCAACACTGTGTTATCTGTATGTCGTATATTTTTATTCATTCAGTTAAACTTATTTTTTAAGTTCCTCTATGGTTCTTCCTTGGAGTCATGTAACTAGAAATGTATTAAATTCCAAATGGTGTATTTTGCATTTAATTGTTTTTTTAATTCAACGTACAACATAAACCTTTAGTCTTTCAAAGTGTATTGAGATCTATAGTTTGGCCTAGCACACAGGTTTTCCTGGTTAATACTCCATGAATGATTGAAAAGAAAAACATGTGTGGGCTGATGGGTACGGTGTTCATACTTGTCCGTTAGGCAACGATGTGCAATGTCATGTATAATCTGTACACCTCTACTGATTTGTTTCAAATTACACACAATTGCTGTACATGTAATATAAGAAGGTTGCAAGCCTAGACTTCTATTTCTTTTTCACATATTTTATCCTATTATTGCTATAGGCCTGACTTCTAAACTTTACTTATGAATCTCACAGTGTGCTGTGAGGTTTTATTTTTATTTATTATCTTATGCTCTAAATTATATTATTCTTTTTAAAAATTAAAAATAATGATAAAACTTCCTCTTTTTATTTACTTTGGCATTTACTTTTTCAAGTACTGCACTTTTTCCTTGATGGGTCTGAGATTTTGTCTATTATCACCTTGTGTCAGTCTGAAAAACCTCGTTTTACCCTACTGGGAGTGCATGTCTATTGCTGATAACATTCAGTGAGATGTTATTTTCATAAAAAATGTTCTTATTTCAGTTTCAGTATTGTTGGATATATTTACTGATGTGGACTTCTTTGAGGTTGACACTTTAAAATATTGAGTGTTTTAAAGATGCCCCGTTGCTTCTGTTAGGGAGATAGCTAGAAACTGGCTCTCCAGGGAAAGGACAGGGCCTAGTAATCCAGGCTTTCTTGGGGAAGGGCAAGGGCAGGAGGAACCTCCAGGACTCCATGCTGGTGCCACCCACCTTAATTTTGTCCCAAGTGGTTGCTCACACTTGGGGAGGAGGGAACACCTACCAATCTACCAACTAGTGTGAAAACTGCAAAAAGACGTAGAAGACTTTCTAGCCTCGCAACAGGTAAAATAGAGTTTTAAAGGTGATCTAGAACAGCCTTAAGACGAATTGTCATGACATTAGCTTAAGTCCACTTTGTGATCCACCCTCCACCCCCAAATAACTTTTAGAGAGGCTCATGGGAGGTCCACATGTGCAGTAAGACTCAGGTTTTAAGGTGACCTCCAAACTATGAGGTAAGCCTGATCCAGATAGTGTAGAAGAGAATCAAGGGATCACGACCCATCTCTTTTTCCTTGTCCTGACATGGGGCCCCCTGCTGTCTATTGAGCGTATCTTGCTCTGTAATCCTTTACCTACTCTGTAAACCTATCAGTCTCTCTCTCAATAAACTTTGTTTCACACTTGCCTTACTTCAAGGTTTCTGGTCATTTTCAACCAAGAGGACTCCAAGAACAGAGGACCCAGGCAGCTACCTGAAAGAAATCCTGAGATTTTAGGAAACAGGCAGCTGCCTTGAAACCTCTGGTTTATATTGTTTTTAACGGATCCACTTAATTCTTTTGAAGTTCATTTTTAAACTTAATTAGGGTTGGTATATCCAACTTAGTACTTAGAGAAAGAATCAAAAGAATGCATGTAAATTTTTCATGCTTTTTTCATTGCATAGCCTCTCTCCTATAATTTCTGTCATTGCATTGGACAACACTGGCTCTATCTCCTCTAATCAATGAAAAGCCCGTGCTCTGCCTGCATCCCCATTTTGTCCACCACATCCAGGCACAAAGCCTCCACCACCATAGGGAATAGCTTATTTGTTTATTTTCTCTTGGAAAACATAATCCCTTACTGTTTTTTATCCGATGACAGGAAATGCTTGCTTTATTTTCTTTTCTTGTATTCTATTCTATTCTAATTTTACGATGTTTATGGTAAGAGTGCAAGTTCAGTATGGCAAATTGAACATCAACAGATTTGGGTATCTGAGAGGGTTCCTGAGACCAGTTTCCTAGTGACCCCAAGGAATCACTGTGATATTTACTTCATCATAATCATGCACACTAAATTTTGATACAGTTTCCCTATGACTGATTGAGGAAGAAACATTAAATTCTTCAATAAAGATTGTGTATTTATCTATAGCACCCTTCAGTTCTGTCAGTTTTTTCTTTATGCTTCTACTTGGCAAATCTACTTAGAATTATTATAACTTCCTTCAATACCAAACATGTTATAATTATGAAATAGCTCTCCTTATCTCTGGTAATATGCTGCATCATGAATTTTACATTACCCAATATTAATAAGCCACACTACTTTTATACTTGTACTGTTTCCTTCTTCTGTCTCTTTATATTAAGTTCATCTCTAAATAAGTAAAACTGAGCAAGGTATTACCCCCAAGATGCTACCTAATGTTATAAAGAAGTTTTGTTGTAATATAGCCATGCAAATTTATTCACATATAGTCTTTGTTGTTTTCATGCTACAATGGCAGAGTTAAATATTTGGAACAAAAAATCCTAAGGCCTGCAAGCTTAAAATATTTACAATCTATAACATTAAGAAAAAGTTTATCAACCTCTAGTATAGAGCATTTTGTGGAGTCTTGGTTGCTTTGTACAGTTTGACAATCTTTGCTCCTTTTACTGGGAGGAGTTAGGCAACTTCACATTAACTTAATTGTTGATATAGTTATATTGAAGACCAATCAATAAGTTGGTTGTCTTCTGTTCCTTATATCCTGCTGTCTTTTTAATTACTCAAGTATTACATTTTAACATATCTACTAGCCTTTTAACTATACCTCTTCTTGTTCCTTTACTGTGTTTAGGGATCACAATAGGAACTTATAACTATCTACTCAAGTAAAAATCTAAGACCCTTGAAATATTATAATTCCACTTAACTTCCTTCATCTGTGGTGCTACTATCGTTAGATTTATTATAGCTGCACACATTATAAAATACATATTATAATGTTACATGTATAATAATATAAAGCATACATATATGGAACAATTGGTTGTCTTTTTTGGTATTTTACAATTAATCACATATATACAATCTTTTTTTTGTTCACTTTTTCTTGCATATCTGAGTTCCCAACTTGTGTTCTCTTTAATCAAAGAACTTCCTCTAATGCTTCTTTAGGGAAGGTTTGCTGGTGAGGATTTCCCCCAGTTTCCTTCCATTTAGCTTAAATTGGTTTTCTTTCGCCTTTACCGGAAAGATCTGGATATAAAATTCTTTGCTTATATTTTTTTCTTGTAACATTTTAAAGACATTTAATTATCTCTGGTGTGCATTTTTTCTGATAAGACATCAGCTGTGATTCTCAAACTCCTGACCTCAAGCAATCCTCTCACCTCAGTCTCCAGAAGTGCTAGGATTATAGGAGTGAGCCACTGCAACCAGGCAACTCTCAACAAATTTTTTTTGGTCACTTTAAAGTATTTCTTTTTATAATTACTTTTCATTAGTTTCACTATGATGAATTCAGGGGTGTTTTTATCTTTTCTGATTAGGAATGTCTGAGCATTTTTAATCTGTAAGTTAGTGGACTTCATCAAATCTGGAATTTTTTTTATTGTTTCTTCAAATCTATTTTTGTGACATTCTCTTTCTCTTATCCTACTGGGAATTCAATTTCATATAGACTACCAAATACTGTTTCATAGTCCAATGACGATCTGCTCATTTTTTTTTCTATCTTCTTTCTCTCTATTTTTCAAAATGTGTAAGTTATGTTTTTGTTCTTAGATTCACGAAGTTAGTTTTTTTATGCCACCTCCCATCTGATGTTAAGGCCAGTTGTGAATTACTCATTTGCAATATTATAACTTTTAGTCACAGAACTATTTTTGCTTACATTTTTTGCTTTTGATATTTTAATCTGATCTTTCATTTTTACCATATTTTTAGGTCATTTACTGGGTATTGCAATAGCTGCATGGAAGTTTTGCCTGCTAATTCTAAAATCTGTGTCATCTACGGACATTCTCTTAACTTTGTGTTACATTTTTCTATTCTTCACATATACGTTAACTTTTTGATTGTTTAGGTGATATGTTATATAGATTTTGTTATATTTTTCCAAAGGTCATATGTTGTTCTTTCTAAGAGATATGAGAGTACTGCCTGGTCACCTTGATCTTGTGAAGGTTAATTTTACATTTCGCATTCTGTTTCTGTCTTTGGATGAATGCTTCATGCTGACACATTGTTTTTGCTTGGTTTTTCTGGGATTTTGATATGAAGACTGATGTGTTTGCTAAGCACTTCTGATTTGAAGAAGTTCAACACCAAATTCCTTTTCCCTTATATGGACAGTACTCAAAATCTCTGTCTCATTCTTAGCCTTCCAATGTTGCTTTCCACTGAGATTTCTTGGAAATTTCTCACACACATGTACATTTCAGGGGGTCACAATAGCTCCTTTCTAAGATTTTCCCCCTCGATTTCTAACGTTTATTTTAGTTAGCCTTTGCCTCCTAAATGTGGAAATGTCTCCAGAGGAAAGGTCTTGTAAAAATTTCCTTTCCTTTCTACTTTCTTTTGGTCACTCTCATCTGTAGTCAAATAGTTTATTCCTTTCTGGGAGTTTATAATCATTATAAATGTAAGCATCAAAAGCAGACAATGTTTTTGTTTGTTTCTTTTCATTATTATTAGAATCAGAACTCCTCCTAACCTATGCTTCATTTAAGGTTGTGAGATCACTTACGTATTTAACCTGAACATGATTCCATTCTCCCCATATATGTCAAGGCAGGTTGAGACAAAAAGTCAAAGTTATAGGTCACTTCATAGTACTTACTGCCTTGATTTATTATATTGATGATATTTTTAAAAACTTATATTTTAGAATGTGCCCACTAAATTTTGACTATTGTATCTGGTTTTCTTTACTGGCTTCTAACAAGTTAGAATTCTTATTCAAAGGCAAAGAATGGTATTTAATGAAGTGGAGTTAAATAAAACAGAGAAAGTGGAAGACAAAGAGAGAAAAATAGCAGAAAAAGAAGTAGACATAAATGGAAGAGAAGACAGGAATGGAGGAAAATCAGACAGGTGGGATAAGACAAGGGGCAAAATGACAAGAGAAAAAAAGGGGCTTTGAGGATCATGGGGCTTTCCTTGATGTTCACAGTATCCTACTTGTTTACAGAAATTGTAATTGTTAGAATATACTAGAAAATAAGGTTAATATGATAAGAATAATCAAGGTACATGTTTCTGAATACAATTTTGTGCAGTGCTATCCGAAAAGGTTGGACTAAACATCACTCAAGTTCTGTAATTTGAATGTAGTGTTCTCTCTACTAGTTTGTAAAAAAAAAAAAAAAAAAAAAAAGCAGTCAAGTATATATGAACTTCAAGCTGGAATAACATAAGGAGCAGTGGAAAGAAATAGAAATATGTCAGTCAGTTCAGTTCAGTAGAATACATGTCTTCTGGATGCCTATCATATTCTAGTCACTGTGGTATGTGCTGTGGGTAAAATATAAATGGAACAAGTTACTCTCAAGAAGCTTCTGGTCAAGTCACAAGAGATTGCCCATATCTTGATGTGGAGACCTGAGCTAACATTTTAAAGGGAAACACTCACTATTTCTATATTTTTAGAGCTAAAGAGAGGGATCCATGTCAAGATCTCAATCAGAAGCCTGAGAAGGCCATGCCTTAGGGATAGGAGCAAACTAAAGGGACACTGAGCCTTCACGAAACTACAGTGCAACCCCAGCCTGGGTCAATCCCAGACTGAATTGTGGTGGGCAGTCCTGTGCCCCATCTGCTTCACAAAAGAAAGGGGGAATCTCTTCTGATTAAAACTAATGTTCTATAGTGTCTCTACACTTCTCTTATACGCAATGTCAGCAAAATTTAAGAGGACTAGACATGCAAAGAGTCAAGAAAATACTATCAATGATCAAAACAAAAACAGACAAGATAAACAGGCAACTAGATGATATGCTGTAGTGAATAGGCAAGTAGTTTAAAATGACTATGATCATATTAAAGAAAGTGTGAGGAAAGATGGTAAAAAGAGATAAATGGAATAGAGAATTAAAATGCATTTTAAAAGAGTTAAATGTTTAAATATAATTTTTAAAAAGAAATTGTCTCTGAGTGGCAGCTTAGGGTTATAACCTAGCACCTTGAAAGGCTGAGGTAGGAAGACGGCTTGAGGCCAGGAGTACAACACCAGCCTGTGCAACAGAGAGAGAAAATAGGAAAGCCATCTGGGTGTGGTGGCTCACACCTGTAGTCCCAGCCACATGGGAGGCTGAGGCATGAGGATGGCTTGAGCCTGAGAGCTTGAGGATGTAGTGACCTATGATGATGACCACTGGGCTCTATCCCGGGCAACAGAGTTAGACTCTGACAGCACATTGGGCACAGCAGAACTCAGGAGAAGTAAACCGGAATATAGATCCATAGAAAACACTCAAATTAAAGCACAGAAAGGAAAAAGCATAAGGCATAAAAGACATGAGGGGCAGACACAAAATGTCACCCTTATAACTTTGACTCAATCCATACAAAGCAAACTAAGTAACTGAAACATGTGTACCTCTGTATTATTCTAAAATAAAGGAAAAAATAAAAAGCACATACTCAAAAAAAGTCTTAGTGATGTATATTTGAAATCTCAAAAGAAACAAAGAGCAAGAATACCTGTCACCAGTAACATAAATGCATAAATTCTTATTTATTCACCCAGGGACATGCCATATACCAATGAGAAGAACAATCTACAATTATATACACCATGCTCTATGAGTGCTACAAACTGAACTGAGTTTAAATAAAAGGCAGACATAAAAGAATACATGTGGAATGATTTCAGTTATATTTAAATTATAATGATAGGGAAAACTAGTCTATGACAATTCAGATTGTAATAACCTTTGAGGAGGTAGTAGTGACCGCAAGGGTCACTACAATGTAACTTATGCAACTATTCTGTTTCACAGTCTGAGAGCTGTGAAGGAAGGAAGTGAGGAAGGAGGGGAGGGAGGGAGGAAAAGAGTGAGGGAAAAGGAAGGAAGGAAGATGGGAGGGAGAGAGAGAGAAAAGGAAGGGAGGAAGGAAAAAAGGAAGGAAGGAGGGAGAGAGGAAGGGAGGGAAAAAGGGAGGAAGCAGAGAAAGAGGGAGGGAGTGAGGGAGAAATGAAAAGAAGCAAGGAAGGAGAGGTGGAGGGAGAGAGAGAAGGTAGGAGGAAGGTGGGAGGGAGGGAAGGAAGGAAGCCAGGCACTCTTGGAAATACAGCTACCATTTACGCTGTTTCTCTTGGTTGGCCCCAAAACCTTAGTTAGACAATTAAGAAAATCTGATTTCAGTTCTTAAAGGATGGAACACAGGCAAGTGAAATCACAGCAGCAATAAAGGCATTGATTTTCAAACTTTAGTAGGCTGCAGAATCACCAGGAAGTCTTAACCCAGACTGCAGTCCTATCCCCAGAACCTCTGTTTCTGGTGTGAAGCCTGAAAATGTGCATTTCTGTGAAATTCCCAGAGGGCCAATACTGCTAGTTGGGATGCCATGATTTAAGAGGTAGCCATATTAGATTTGCTCTAGGGTTCTATCATAAAATTGGTCTCGTTGTTTTTATTTATTCAAGAAAACTAGACACAAGCCATTGGCCCAACTGGGACTCATGATATGGAGCATCCAAAAGAATAAAGATCTTAATGAAACTTCCTCAGAAACTTTTTGTGGAAAATATTTGCTCAGAATGAAAATTTTGACTACCAAATAATAAAAATTACTTCCCAGAAAGTGGAGAGAAAAATAACTCAGCTAAATACACAAGGTTACAAAGTTTGCATAGTTTGAGTTTAAAATAACTTCTTCTTTTTCTCCTAGCATACATCTAATGCAACCCTAATACCCGGCTGCATTCACAGCAATGTGATCTGCTATCAGTCAAGCCTCATAGATGTGCAATTGTTTGCCCTTGCGGTTTACCTGTAAAACATTTTCTTTTCAAAGAGACATTAATTCTGCCTTAAAAGTAAATAAAAAATTAAATATGTGTGTGTCAATAGGACAATGTGTATTTTGTTCTTTTGCAGGACTGCATCAAAACATGTAAACAAAGACCTTGGTAATACGGAGGAAAACAAAAAGTTAGAAGAAAACAATCACAAAACTGAAGCCTAAGAGAGAAATTGTTCTAGTTGTCCAGGTGAGTAGGCTGGATGAAGTTTATAGAAATAATGCTCAGGTAAGTAGGAAACATCCTTATAGATGAAAGGGAAAGGCTTTACTTTAACATGCTTCAAAATTACAGCTTTCAATGCAGGACGAGAGTTTTTCAAAGGAAAATTTAGTGACTCATAAAGGATTCTTGGAAGAATGGAATCTCACCAGTCCCTCCATCTTCCCCTCCCCCAATAATTATTAGCCTCTTAATAATAAAATCCAATTTTTTTGAGGCATAGTCTCACTTTATCAGCCCTCAGACTGCTCACAGCAACCTCAAACTCTTGGGTTTAAGCGATTGTCTTGCCTCAGCCTCCTGAGTCGCTGGGACTACAGGCACCCGCCACAATGCCCAGATATTTTTATAGATGAGGTCTCGCTCTGGCTCAGGCTGCTCTTGAACTCGTGAGCGCAGGTGATCCACCCACCTCAGCCTCCCAGAGTACTAGGATTATAAGCATGAGGCTAGGAAAAGTGGATTGCCTGAGTTCAAGAGTTCAAGACCAGTCTGAGCAACAGCGAGACCCCATCTCTCTAAAAAGAGCAGATGTAGTGGCAGGCTACTTTAGTCCCAGGACTCAGGAGACTGAGGCAAAATGATTGCTCAGGCCCATGAGTTTGAGTTTGCTGTGAGCTATGATACCACAGCACCCAACCAATGGCAACAAAGTGAGACTCTGCCTCAAAAAATAAATAAATAGCCAACAAAATTATGTATGTATGCATTCACTCGCACACATGCTTTTGTAGATGGTGTATGGATGTGTGTTTCTGTGTACATGAATTCATGTTACTACATATGCATACATATAGATGTATATAGGTCAATGTTGCCTATGTTCCATACATTTATATATAGTAGCCACATGTGTGATTTTTAAAACAAAAAGTGTCTGTTTCCATGGCATATCACTTGCAATTTGAGCTTTTATTTTTGTTTTATTTCCCTTAAGCCAACCAGAGGATCCATTTGGACTATTTTATGTGTCTTTAAGAATAACTGTTCCTGTAGCTTACTATACCATGTGAAAAGCCCTAACAACCACAGTAACCCTGGGTTCATTACATTACAAATAAACCACAACTCAAGATTTCAGTGGATTGCTCAAGTCAATTCCATGATAAGGATAGGGCATGCAAAAGAATTGTATTTAACAGAATGCACAGAGGAGTGAAAAATAGAAAAATCAAAATAAGACCTATTTTTTTAAATCCCAAAACTAGGATCTTAAACCAACTGACTGAAAGAAAGTCAGAGCCAGTTCTTTCTTTCGCCCATCTTGCCTCCTATTTGAGGTCAAGTGCAGCAGTCCTATGTGACTTTCTCCCTCACTTTTATGGGTTTTTTTTTCCCTACGCATTCGTAAACATAGATTTTATCTTCTGTTTTCTTCAGAGTTTGGGGGAGCGAGTTCCCAATGGAAAACTGAACTTGAAAGACAAATCCCGTAACTTCGGGTGTCATTTGAAGAGATGAGTGTATATTTTACCTGAAGAGAAATGAAATGAAATAATCTTCAGGAAAAACCTTAAAATATTAGTATTAATAAAGCATTCTTTTAAAAAACCTCAACAATTCCAAAAAATTATTTGTAGAAAGTATGCATCAATGCTTTGGACTAAAAATGAACGTAGGGCCAATGAGGTTGTTATAAAGGCTCCTTCCTATAAAGTAATTTCTATCATTTTTAGCACAAAGCATCTGTTGATGGTGGGAGATAATTGCAATGGTAACTCTTCTAAATTGTATTTTTTCATCATTTCAGAGGGAGAAGAACATATAGACCAACTGAAGCATGAACGTGGATTGTATTTAAGACATAAACAGAGACATTGACAGCAATTCGTGGTTCAAGTGCTAAGCAATTTATTCTACCAAGCTGTCACAGGATAGTAGAGAATTATCTCAAGTAAGACAATGAAATGAAATTACAAACAATAACAGCAAGTGTTGGCAGCCATGATAATAGGTCATCTGTTGTGTTTGGTTCAATTTTTTTTTTTTCTGTAAATGTCTGCACTGAGAATTTCTTTTTGGTTTGCCTTTTGTGTAAATTTTTTACGTAGCTATTTTTATACACTGTAAGCTTTGTTCTGGGAGTTGCTGTTAATCAGATGTATAATGTAATGTTTTTATTTCAATTGTTTGTATGAATAATCTGAGCAGGTACACATCTGATTCTGATTGCTATTAGTAATGCCCCAAACTTTTTCACAAGGACCTAAAACCCAAAGGTGGCAGCTTGTGAAGATTGGGGACACACACGTGGCCCAAATCAAAAACTGTGATTTTTATCACAAAGGAGGGGGAGGCAGAGAGTCAGAGTGACAAGCACCATGTGAGCTTAATCTGTGTCCGTGCCACAAGCTGACTCTCAGAAATAATTCACAGATGCATATGGACACACATACATAGTGGGACTCCCAAACTGATAACTTTCCCTATTCTGAAACAGGCATAAGACAGAATTTGGGTACTACTTACCTTTAGAGACATCTGCTAGTCAATTATTTTCTGTCAAAAGAAACAAAAGACAGTGTGAGAGACAGTTTGGAAAAATCATGGATAACATTCCCATTTTCATAGATCGCAATGTAAATCATCGTAGTTACAAATTGGTGTTAAATCCTTTGGGTTATCCACTGCCTTAAAATTATACCTGTTTCCTTTTCAAAAAAAGATATCAATCAGAATTGGAGTTTTTAACAGTGGTCATTATCAAAGCTGTGTTATTTTCCACAGAATATAGAATATATATTTTTTTCGTGTGTGTTTTTGTTAACTACGCTACAGATATTGAATGCACCTTGAGATAATTTAGTGTTTTTAACTGATACATAATTTATCAAGCAGTACATGAAAGTGTAATAATAAAATGTCTATGTACCTTTAGTTACATTCAGATTTGTAACTTTATAAACATGTTTTATGCCTGAGGAACTTTTTAGGGTGGTAGTCTAAATGGAAACTTTTTGAAGTAGACTGGATATGGGCCAATACCTACTTGTGACTAGACTTTTAAACTTTGCTCTTTCAAGCAGAAGCCTGGTTTCTGGGAGAACACTGCACAGCCATTTCTGTTCCAGGATATATATAAATATAGAGAGAAAAAAAATGAACATCAGATTTCTAGATATAGGACTGTGTTCTGCGAGAGGAAAATGAAAACTGGTGTTTGTTTTTTAGACTCACAAAATAAAACATTATGAAGGTAATAAAATAAATTGAAGATTAAAGTCAGATAGAGATTAGAAATAATATTTTGCCACTTCTGCATTATTTAGAAGCATATGTTATTGTACATTTGTAAACCATTTACTGTCTGGGCAATAGTAACTCAGTTTAACAAAAGCTTTCTGTAGTGCATTGGTATGGGTTTGAATATATAAAATATTCTTAGACTCAATGCTGTACAAAATATTATGGGAAAAAAGAAAATATGTTATTTTGCCTCTAAACTTTGATTTATTGAAGGTTTATTTGGCAGGAGAAAATCGAATCTTGGTCAATATTTAAACCAAAGTCAAAGGGGAAAAAACCAAAGTGATTTCTTTTGCATGGCTAAGCCATTCTGTTATCTCTGTAAATACTGTGATTTCTTTTGTTTTTTTTTTTTCTCTTTAGAATTTTGTTAAAGAAATTCTAAAATTTTTAAACACCTGCGTTCCACAATAAACCATGAACACTAAAATGAAATTACTTTCATATAAATATTATATTTTTCTCTTTTTTTCTGTTGGTGTGGGAGATCAAAGGTTTAAAGTCTAACTCCTAAAATATATTTACAAAATGAAGCGACATGACAATAGAGAGGATTATACAATTATTTTTGGCTTCCACTTGCAATGGTTAACTAAATCAAAAAACAGCTGTCAGAACCTCGAAAGCAGAACATGGAAAACTCATAGCTCTGGACTGGAAGCAGAAAGTTTGCTAGAGAAAAAAGGGACAACATTTACCTTGAATCAATGCCTGGATAAAGGGGAAAGTTTACTTGTGGAATGGCAGCCATATCCACAGTGATCCTGGGAAAGAAGAAAAGTCGGTCTTCAACTGCTGAGGTTTTGACTCTCCAATTTAATTCTTTGGCAACAAGAGACAGGTTTTTCCAGTTCAAGGTTCACTATATGTGATTATAGGAATTGTATGTGGAAATGGATTAACATACCCGTCTATGCCTAAAAGATAATAAAACTGAAATATGTCTTCACATACCTCTTGCAACTGTCTGCCTCTTGTTTAAATTAGAATGTTCATGAATAGAAAGTGATTGTCATTATTAAAGAGTGGAAAACTCATCATAATTCTCCATCTTTCTGGAGAAGGAGTGCAGAGAAATAAATTTGCCCATGCATTCCTACTGTGGCTACCGTAGCTAGACCCTAGATTTCCCAGGTGACTGTGTATTTAATGTGTCTGTCTTAAGTGAGAGAATCATACTTACTGCTGGGTGTCCTGCCTGTACTTGGAGCTTAATTAAGAGAACACTTTTCTATTCCTTCACTCCTGCCAATAACATAGCACTTTAGATTACCATTTAAAATTACATAGCCTTTACCATTACATCTATGTAAAATTACATAGCCATTACCATTACATCTATGTGTCTATGATTTAATAAAAAATAAATAAATAAATAAAATTACATAAGCATGAACTTCAATAGAAATGTGTCCCCTTGGAAATAAGATAAATCTGGCTAGATACAATCAAAGAAGGAAATTAATATTTACTGAGCCCACACTCTTTGCTGAAGCTATTCATACATTATCTTATTTAATTATTAATAGTTGTAAATAATATAATAATAAGATTAATAATTCTTAATAGTTACCAAATATCCCTGGGTAAACTTTGAGATTTATAGAAGTTTTATGACTCCCAAGTACCCTTAACTAAATATGATTTCTCATCCTAATCTACTGTAGTTACCAAAGTGTCTCTAAAAAGGTGTTTCTTTTTATAATATATAATGTTAGAAAATATTGACACATCAACTGGTTATACTACTGATAAAGGATTATTCCAAGATGTATAAATACATAAACATAAAAGTTTAAAACTACATAATTTTTCAATTGTATTTGGATTAAATGTATTAGGCATTTTATTACTATATATATATTTTTTTCCAATCCCATTTTTAAACATTCATGTATGTTATAATATCCTAATTACCTCCTATGAGACTCATACTATATTGGTATATTATTTCAACCATTTCATTGAAGTACTCTAAATATCCTAATAGCAGAAGTGCTATCCTCATTTTATAGATGAAGACAACATAAATAACTTCGTCTACAATCACAAATATAAGAAATGGTTGGTTTGGCGCCCATAGCACAGTGGTTACGGCGCCAGCCACATACACCAAGGGTGGTGGGTTTGAACCAGGCCTGGACCTCCTAAACAACAATATCAACTGCAACAAAAAATAGCTAAGTGTTGTGGTGGGCACTTGTAGTTCCAGCTACTTGGAAGGCTGAGGCAAGAGAATGGCTTGAGCCCAAGAGTTGGAAGTTGCCGTGAGCTGTGATGTCATAGCACTCTACTGAGGGTGAAATAGTGAGGAAGGAAGGAAAGAAGGAAGGAAGGGAGGGAGGGAGGGAGGGAGGGAGGGAGGGAGGGAGGGAGGAAGGAAGGAAGGAAGGAAGGAAGGAAGGAAGGAAGGAAGGAAGGAAGGAAGAAAGAAAGAAAGAAAGAAAGAAAGAAAGAAAGAAAGAAAGAAAGAAAGAAAGAAAGAAAGAAAGAAAGAAAGAAAGAAAGAAAGAAACTTTCAAAACTGCATTGCTCAATAACTAGGTATTTCTCTAATCTTGCAAATGCTCATTTCACAGGACGCATATCACTCCATTCATACACTTTGCAGCCAGCCTAATAGCTAAGGTTAAAGCCATGATGCTCTCCTTTATTTACTTAGGGGTGGGCGGTAAAACAAAAACATCTTGAAGTCTTCCTGCTAGAAGACAGTGTAACATCCCGAGATAAGGTTAACCACCATTCACTTGCTTTTTAATTATCTTATGTTTTTGTAGAGTATGTGCACAATAGTAAACGTATTATATGAAGCACATATGGGAACTGGATCAAAAGTGTTTGGTGATAAGCCAAAAAATACTGTAAGTGTAAACAGTCTACCATGGCAAAGTCTATAGTAAGACAAGAGGAAAAGAGAAGAAAATGTTATCGAGAAAGTCACATGTCAGAAAAAAGAAAATATTGTAGAAAAAGTCACATTCTTCTCAGGGCCAGAAGAATTGAAATATGTCATTGCTCTCCCTTGTACCAATGGAAATACCTGCGTAAGTCCTTAGTATTCTTAAAGTCTCAGCTTCATCACCTATAAGTTAAAAAAATAGTAAACTGTCCCCTATGAAGTCAAGATATTGGGTTTTTTAATTCATGATTCCAGGGAGCAAAGTATAAAGACTGATTAGCAACAGACCCAGAATCCTGATAATTAACCGAACTCTTAACTGTTTGAAGCTCTGTTGTTTAAATTAGCAGGTTCTAGTCCCAGGATGGCCTGTATGGTCCTGGGCCTGAAGTAAAAAGTCAACCCCTAAGCTCATGAATTGGGAAGGTCCCCAGGTGCAGTGAGTATCCAGCACAAAACTCCTGCCTTGGGAGCTGAGACTGAACAAATGGGCACTAACATCTTTCCACCTGCTCTGGCTAGTCTGCTACAGGAGCAAGAATTCATTTTGTTTTCATAGAGGAAGCCTCCTAGAGGGGTTTCGTGTCCTGAATAATTACTGCATCTCAGAAGAAGGAAGATTGATTAGATAGGTTAGTCCTGCTTCTGTAACAGAGATGCCACAACTCTATTCCATTCTTCCAGACTCTGGGTGCACAAGTGTACACCTGTGTGTGAGTGTGCACCCCTGCACACATGCATGCACTGTAAGCATGTCAACCACAGTAGAAATGCCCTGGGTCTGGAGGCCCATGACTCTGAAGAAGAGAAAGCCAGAGCGACAAGCTCAAACTAGTCCCTAGTTTATGCCTATGGGAATTCCTTGAATGGTCTCTGACTCAGCCTCGGAAGTGTTTTCAGCAAGCACAGTGCCCCTCCCCTCAGTGTCCAGTTCCCATGTTATGCCAAGGCTGCCAGCCAAGGGACCAATTAGTGTCAATTGTGATGTCAACACTTGTCTGTTGAGCCCTGCATCCAGCCACATCTTCCTAATGAAGCTCTGAACTATTTAATTAGAAGCTGCTCTGACAATTCTGTCTTTGTCACATCAACAATTGACTGGAACACAAGGGAGGAAATTTCCATTGAACCTGTGCCATGACATTTGCTCTATAAATTAAGATGAGTGGGATGCATTCACCTTGCAAATGCACAGAAATAAGAGGTAACACAGTTTCTCATCTTATCTGGTGGGAAGATACAAATTCACAGGCAGGCATTAAATAAAGGACTTTTTTCTCCCCAACGAAGCAGCTCTTTGCTTAGCATCTCATCTTTCTGAGGCATCCTTGTGCTCTCTTGTAATCTTTAGCACTGAATTCTGGCTGAGTTTGAATTCTGGTTCTTGCCTTTATTAACTGCCTGACTTTGGGCTGGCATATGTATGTATGTATTTAAATAGACTGTGTCTCCTTCTTTTGCCAAGGCTGGAGTACAATGGCATAATCACAGTTTACTGCAAACTTGAACTCCTGGACTCAAGCAATCCTCTTACCTTAGCCTTCCAAAGCACTGGAATTATAGGTGTGAACCCCAGTGTCTGGCCTGGGTTAGATTCTGAACTTCTGTGAGCCTCAGGTTGTTCACCTATTAAATAGACATACTTGTTAGGTAATTGCAAAACTTACTTCATCTCCCTGTCCCACTGAAAATTCCAAACGTATGGCCTGCCCCTAACAGCTCTTCCCGCCAGAGCAGTAACTCCTGATTGGCTAATCTACCATCCCATCACCTTCCCTAACTGAACCTATATAAGGGTGCCCTTTTCTTTTGGCTCTTTCTCTCCTCTCTCACCCCCCTTCCCCCCCCCTCTTTTTTCTCTCCTTCTTGGTGCTGCTCTGCAGCATCTCCCACTAATAAAGACCTTTTGTACAAGCCTTGGTGGTCTGTGAGATCTCTGCTGGTCGAGTGCTGCCCTTCCAATAGTAATACCTACCTCTGAATTTGTTATAATAATTGAAACTAACAAAATGAATACAGAGCACTAAGTATAAGAACTAATTACTCAATAAAGAATTCTGCATCTTACAAGGGTACATGTGAAATTTACTAAATGTAGAAAATAATTGTCTTAACACAATCACTAAGAAAATGCTGTGAAGGCTATGTTAACCAGTTTGATGAAAATATTTCAAATTGTATATAAAACCAGCACTTTGTACCCCATGATTGCATTGATGTACACAGCTATGATTTAATAAAAAAAAATAGAATTCTTCTTGTAACTATTACATCTCAATGCCTGGTGTTCTAAATTAAAAGATGTATTCCACCCTGTGATCAGTTCAGCTCTCTTTTATTTGCTTCTCCCTGTTTCTGACTCTAGTCCCTTCTCTTTTCCACCCTAGTTACTCCATCATTCCTTGCACAATGTAAATTTCCTCTGCCTCATCACCTCAATTGTTCTTTAAATTTTATGTTATTTTCAATGTGTATATTCCCCAAGTCTGAACTCCAAGCTCATTGTGGGCTTTTTATTTCCCTCAAACTGGCTAACCTGCTCTCTAACTCAGTCTCAGATCCCATTAATTTTTCAGCAGCCATTCCAGAGGGAGCTGGAAAAGGGCCCTTCTAGCCCAAGGCCCAAGAAAGGGTGATTTATTTGGAAGAAACCACCTAACTCTGCCTATTTACATTTTTATTAGAGAGGAAATGAGATTTTGAATTAAATAATTTGTTTGTGATTATTCCATTCTTTGAAAAGGTTAAGGTGCTTACCACGAAATATAAAACAGTAATCTGCATCCTTACTACTGAAATTTCAGAAAGGAGATTTGGAGATTTTGGAAGGCAAACATTTTGCTAGAATCTTGAGAGACAAAGAGAATATTGGGATAAAGTCTGACAATCAAGGAAAATAAAGATGAAGAGTAAAATTGGTCCATAATTTCACTGGTTTCTTCCTTCCAGTACAAAATAAAATGTAGGTCTTTTCAAAAGGTAGAATTACTTTTTAAAAATCAAGTACAATAAGATTCCTTTCTTTTTTTAAAGATAATCTTTTTAAACCACCTTTTGCTCTGTAAACCACCACTCCTGTCCCTGAAAGCATGGGAACAAGACACAGTGCCCAGCAGCAGAGAGGAAAGTTCCAGCAAAGAGGCCCAAATACTGCATGTGATAACAGCACCAGAGAAGAGTGAGCAGGAGCAAGAGCCACTTAGTTTTCTGTTTCTCATTGAGTTTGCATCCCAGGTCAATAAACATACTTTAAAAAAATCAGGCAAGGATTTCTGCACACCGTGCCATTCCGATGTGTGTGCAGCCTTTTGCAGCTGACACATCTGCAAAGCCATGCCTTTCCTCTGGAGCCAGGCAGAGAAAGAATAGAGAGTGTAGCTTCACTGCAACCTTATCTGGCAAAAACAAATCAAGATCCAGAGGATGAGGACAGGAAATCAAAACTCCTATGTACAAGCAAAGGAGCATCTTCACTGATAGCTAGGAACCATTTTCTGCCTTTGGAAAGGCATCCAAAGCAGAAACCATTCAGAGGTAGTACTAAAATCATCTGTCCCTTAAACTTGAACAGGGAACCAGAAATACAGAGAGAGGTCCAAGTGCTCTAAGCCAGGGACTTTCTCTGGGTTACATAATTGGCAGGCAGGGACTGAAAAATACAGTTTAACAGGCAGGGAGCCTGAAGGAGCTCAGAGAAAGGAATGTGACAAAGAGCATGGCAAACAGGGAAGATGAAGGATAGAAAGAGTTGGACAGACAGAAATGCAAAAGGCCCAACATGGGAGGAAGAGGAAAGTGGCAAAGGGAAAATCAGAAGCAGAATGAAAGTTAAATAGAAGTTATTTTAGACAGGAAGTCCAAAGGAAACAAAAATACAGGCAAAATAACAGAAACCAAAACAAAGGGGAAAGTGGAATTGAAGCACGCGGGGTGTGCTGCAGACACAAGACTCTGATGAGCGCGGAGGTCTGTTTCTTCATGGACGTCTTCAGAGGACATGGCAATTGCAAAGCAGTGGCTAAAGTTACTAACATTTGCTTTCCAAGGACACAGAGTTTGGGGTCAGATCCTTAAATAGGATACTTAAGTTCTTTTTTTTTTTTTCTTGAGACAGAGTCTCACTATGTCACCCTCACTAGAGTGCTGTAGTGTCACAGCTCACAGAAACTTCAAACTCTTGGGCTTAAGTGATTCTCTTGCCTCAGCCTCCCATGTAGTTGGGACTACATGTGCCGCCACAACACCCGGCTATTTTTTTTTTTTTTTGCAGTTGTCATTGTTGTTTCGCTGGCCTGAGCCAGGTTTGAACCCATCAGTCTCAGTGCATGTGGCCAGCACCATAACCACTGTACTACAGGCACTGAGCCAAGACACTTAACTTCTTGAGTTTTAGTTTACAAGTCTGCAGATGGGGGCAATAATCTTCATTGGATTGTTGTAATGACTAAGTGTGACAAAGTATATAAAACCTATCATAGTACCAGAATTTTACAAATAGGCAGCCAACACATAAAGGTGCATTTAGCTATAATCTCCCCATTTTTTCCTACATATGGTGACTGTTGGGACACCCTGCATCAGACACTTAATAAATATTACTTTTCTCTTTCCCCAACTAGACATTCTATACTGGCCTTTTTTTTTTTTTTTTAAGAGTAGAGTGCCATGGCATCATCATAGCTCACAGCAACCTCAAATTCTAGGGCTCAAATGATTCTCTTGCATCAGCCTCCTGAATAGCAGTGGCTATAGGTGCCCACCACAACACTCATTTTTCTGTTTTTAGAACAGATGAGATCTCACTCTTGCTCAGGTTGGTTTTGAAATCCTGAGATCAAGTCTGTCTCAGCCTCCCAAAGAGCTAGGATCACAGGTGTTAGCCACTACACCCAGTATACTAGCCTTTTAAATCATTAATACTTCTCTACATTTCTTCCTCCACCCCATCAGAAAGCCTTACTTTCAATTGTAAACTTCTAAGGGCAGAAACTGTATGTGGTTCACCAGAGAATCCTCAGTGTTTTGCACAGTGCCTGGCGCAAGGCCAATATTTGATACATAAATGGACAAATAAACATTTGTTGAATGAATGGACAAAGAAACAAATGAACTAATAAACAAGAACTGTCCTTTTGGGAGAATTTAGTTACTGTATAGTCAGAGTTGACTGCAAAAAATAGAATCTTCTCCAGGTATTTCAGGCAGAAAGTTTAATGTTGGACATTAGGGCTTACATAGGCATCAGGAAGACTGGGGGAGCATTAGTCAGGGAGCTGCCACTCAAGGACATATTCCAAGGTCACCCCCACCCTGACTCCCCAAAGGGATCCCATCATGTCAACTCTTCAAATATTCACATGTCATAACCCTGCTTTCTAGCAACAATGACTACAGGAAAACAGTATCTGCCTCCTTTCTCAAATCTCATTCTTAGTGCATCTAATTTTGCAGAACAAAATTCATAACCACGAGTCTGAGATATATGGCTTTTATAGATTTCTAAAATACTGCACTAGAAAAAGCGTATAGTGAAAATTGAAAGAGCCAGTTCATGTTGGGAAGTTGTTTCAATCTAGCAAAAGAAGTGACTTCAGTCATGAGAGAGGACAAAGCAAGAGAATAAAACAGGAAGGGCTCAGAGACAAATGTGACTACTCTATGGCCTTGATTTTCTAGGATTTTTCCACTATCAAATATTCAAAGGTCCATCATCAGACCCCATGTATATTTGGGGGTTTGTAAAACCTGCTCAAAGCAGACACAGAAGAACAAAATTCACTCCACTCCACAAATAGTATTTCTTTTATGACTTCATCCATATAGAAGATAGTCAGTATTCTGGAAAGAAATCACAGCAATAGAGACTGGCATCTGTCCTTCCAAATGTTTTCTCAGAATCTTGAAAACATTCCCATCTGCTGCATAGAGGAGGCATGTTTTCCAAACCAACTTCTGAATGAATCACAGGCTGTCATGGCCACGAGAACGTACCTCACTGGCTGCCAACTGCCGGCGGGGTGGTAATAACCCCATGCTGTCAGGTGCTCATGGTCACTGAAAATCATCACAGCTGTGGCTTCCAGGCCACACTTCCCACCAGCAGCTGCTAGGCAGTAACAAACACAGCCTGGACTCTAAGGCAGAGGACTCCCAAACAGCCTTGCCAAACTTTCCTTAGAACTTTTCTGAGCCTGCTCAGCAGTTCTTTCTCCTCCATCTTTCTTTCTTCTCTTCTTCACTTGGAGTCACACTTGCATCATAATCTGACAGCTCTTCTCTCTCTTAGCAAATTCCTTATTTTGTCAAGCATTTTCCCTGGCAAAATCCAGCATTAACATCTGTTTCCAAGAGGACCTGCACTATCACATGAGTCATACTGATAAAGATCCTTATGGCTGATATTTAACGTCCCAGTCACAAGACTATCAATGAAATGGGGTGGGGGTACAGAAAGGAGGTGGGCATGAAAGGATCATTATGAGACTATCCTGAGTATGTCTCTTCCATGGACAATGGGACCATATTTTAAATATACACATATTTACAAGAAGAGAGCATTCAGTCATCAGAGGAGGAAGCAGAGAAGAATCAGGAAGGATTAAAAGATAAATATGACTACTCTATGACCTGGAGATTGCACAGTTATTCCAATTCAAATATTCTGGCCCATCACCAGACATCATGAGCCTTGTGGGGGTTCTGTAAAACATGTTCATATCAGATACAAATCAGAAACAAATTCACCTCATTTCTTAAACATCATATAAGTGTACATTCATACATACTACTGTGCATGTGGATTTGTGTGTTTACACAGCAGCAATAAGTATAAAAAAGAGAATATTTTGTATTGTTAATCCTTGCCAAGAAAAAATAATCTCAATTTCTAAAATAGTAAAATGATTAAAATATTTCAAAGCTTTCTTAGCCTGTTGAATTCAAGCAAAATTTTCTTCCCTTTTGATGAGTTTTTATTGTTAGGAGTTTAGTATTTTTGCTTAAGCTGTCATTGAATTGGAGTTTTGCTTGATTTTTCATTTTTGAAGATGGATGAATGGATGGGTGGGTGATAGATGAATAGACGAGCTATATAGAGAAAGATAGATGAATAGATAGATAGATAGATAGATGAAACATACATACATACATTCATACATAGAGCCAAATTTGGAAATCTACTCTGTAAACTCCCTGTCTAGCCAAATGTTGTAACTTTAGTCCCTAGCACAATGCTAGGGATATAATCCACACTTTAAAAAGTTTGTTAAAAAGTCTCAACCTTAATTCTCATGCAGACTGACTTGATAAGGTATAATTTAGAGAAGATTCTCTTTTCATTCCTTTTCTAGTATTTTCTAAGCCCTTAAAGTAGGACACATCTAGAAGGAACTAAATTTGGAACTGACTTTCATGATACAGAACATCTGAAGTAGAGATAAAAGATTGTCACATTCCAGCACATTCCAGCACAGAACTTCAGCTAACCCTGACTATAATCCATTCAAGGACAGCTCTTCAAACCAAGTTCAGCTATCCTTGGAGATCATCATGATGTGAAATGTTCAGGTATACTCAGGACTCTAAACAATGTAAGAGTTTCTGGGATTATTTCTACATCACTGGCTCAACTCTGTTAGATAAACCTGAAAGCTTTCTGCCCAGCCGAGATTAAGATTTATTGAGCTCATATACCCAGGGCTCCCTTGGCCAATACAGTTCAACTCCAAATAAAATATTGCGTTCTGGCCAAAACAGTCCTATTATATAGTAATTGATATCTTTCTGGGGCAACTTTGGTTATCCAGGAATGCCATTTTTTAAGTGGCTTAGAATTTTATTAAAGAGAATAAGACTAAGACAATACAATTGATGTGTTTACTTTGTGCTTTTTGTTGTGATTTTTTCTTTACCCCTCCTTCCTTTTTTTTTGCCCATCTGGATTCTTCCTTTACCCAACCAGGCAAAGTTATGTAGTAGAGAAATGCAGACTTGCATGAGTTCATTCAAAAATGTTTATTGAAAGGGGAAGAGCAAGATGGTGGACCAGAAGGATCATTCAGCTGAGCTCTCCTAGGTCAACTAGTGAAAGGGATAGAACCCAGCCATAATCAGAGTAATAGCTCACAGAACACAGCAAAAAGGTGGTGAGTTAGATATAGCATATGATCCGCAGTGGTGGAAATCTGATGAATTAGGCTAGTAATTGCAACAGGCTGGGATCAGTTGGCCCCTGGTCCGGGACAGGAGGAAACCTTTCCAGAGTTTTCAGTTTTGGGGGAAAACTGCACATTGAGTGGAAAGCTTGGAAGAGTGGGTAGACTGGAAAAGTATACAGCAACCAAATTTGAAAACTGGTTGGAGTGGATGTGCCATAGGTTTAGTGGCTGGTGAAGTAACCATACTGAGAAGATCTTGGTGGTCAGGTGGCTGCCATTGCAGGAAGGTCCTGAGAAAGTCTTATTGGGGGCCTAAAGTATGGCTGTCTTAATTCCACCTGCCAGATCAAAACTACACTCTTGGGACAGGCTGAGGAACTCCCACACCCCATGGGAACTGGTGTCAGGGAGTACTGTGAGACCTGACCCTGAAGGATTCTTGTGAGCTTTAAGATCCCCACCTGGCAGATTCTGAATTCTGAGGAAACAATCAGTTGATCACCGAAGGCAACTTAAGTTCAGATTAAGGACCATAGAGGTTGTTGGCTGTGCTGTCTCTTAAAAAAACCACAGCCCAACCTGGTGTCCTGATGAAATATTGCAACATATTATCATCAAGAGCAAGGACTTCAGTTTATCTGGCCACAGGGAACAGTTTAGCTACACTCAGACTGAGGTCACTTCAAGATCTAAGGTCTGAGACAAGGTAATTTGAAGCAAAGGAGGCAGTGAGGAGGAAAAAGGAGGCCAAGGAGGTGAACAAGAAGAAAGAACACATGAGGAGAAACCAACAGGAAAATATGGGCAACATGAAAAACCAAAGCAGAGCTACTCCCTCAAGGGACCGTGAGGCAGCTACTGCAGAAGATGCTACCTATAAAGAATTAATGGACTTGACAGAAAAGGAATTTAAAATATGGATAATAAAGACAATTAAAGGAATGGATGAGAAAATGGAAAGACAGAACCAAAAGTCAGACAAGAGATATGTAGAATATAGAAGGGATATGGCAGAGCTTAAGGAAATGAAGGAGACAATCACTAAATATAACGATGCAGTAGATATTATCAAAAACAGGTTAGACCATTGAGAAAATAGAACCTCAGAGTTAGAGAATAAAGTTTTTGAGTTAACTCAGATAGTCAAAGACAGAGAAAAGACGAGAGAGAGAGAAAGCAGAACAGACACTTATAGAACTAAGATACTCCATAAAGCATTCACACATACAAATAATAGGGATTCTCAAAGGTGAAGAAGATTGTCCCTGTGGCTCAAGGAGTAGGGCGCCAGCCCCATATACTGGGGTTGACAGGTTCAAGCCTAGCCCCAGCCAAAAAAAAAAAAAAAAAGAAGAAGATTGTCCCAAAGGAATGGAAGCCCTACTGGAGACTATCATAAATGGAAACTTCCCAAGTTTTAGTAAAGACCCCAACACACTCCTTTCAGATGGATATCAAACTCCAGTTCATCTCAACCCAAACAGAGATTCTCCAAGACACATTGTAATAAACCTGTCCAAAGTCAAGATGAAAAAAACAAACTCTGCAAACAGCCAGGAGTAAGCGCCAACTGACCTACAAAGGCAGAGCCATTAGGATGATAGCAGACCTTTCAACTGAGACCTTCCAAGCCAGAAGAGCATGGTCATCCAATATTCTTAAAGAAAATAGCTTTCAGACCAGAATTCTATATCCTGCTAAACTAAGCTTAAAAGGCAAAGTAGTGCTTGCTTCGACAGCATGTGTACTAAAATTGGAATGATACAGAGAAGATTAGCACCATCCCCGCACAAGATGACACTCTAATTCATGAAGCATTACATGTTTTTATATAAAAACAACACATTGTACCTCATAATTGCATTTATGTACACAGCTATGATTTAATAAAAACTAAAATAAAATAAAATATTTTAAAAAGGCAAAATAAACATCCAGAAGCTAAAGGTCAAAACTTACTTGCCACAATGGCACAAAGGATAAAACTTCACAACGCCTCTCACAAAAAAGATGAATAGAATTCCATCATGCTTATCAATCCTCTTAATAAATGTCAATAGACTGAATTCATCACTGAAGGGGCACAAGCTAGCTAATTAGATTAAAAAACAGATGCCATCCATATGCTATCTCCAAGAGATACACCTAGCTTTGAAGGAAAAATCAAGACTCTGGATTAAGGGATGGAAAACAGTATTTAAAGCAAATGGAAATCAGAAGAAAGCAGGAGTTACAATCTTATTTTCAAATGCAAGTGGATTTAAAGCAACTAAAGTTAAGAAAGACAAAGATGGACACTTTATACTAGTTAAAGGAACAATACAACATGAAGACATTTCAATTTTAAATATTTATGCACCTAACTTAAATGCTCCCAGATTTATGAAACAGACCTTCATGGGTCTGAGCAATATGATATCCATGAAGCCATATCCATAACACCATAATGGTTAGGGACTTTAATACCCCTCTGACAGAACTGGACAGATCCTCTAACAGAAACAAAACAATGATACAAAGGACTTAAATGTGACCCTGGAATAAATGGGATTAATAGACATATAAAGAATACCATCCCAAAGTTAAAGAATATACATTTTTCTCATCAGCCCATGCTATGTACTCCAAAATTGACCACGCCCTAGGATATAAATCAAACCTCGCAAAATTAAAAGGAAAGAAATTATACCTTGTATCTTCTCAGACCACAAGCAATAAAGGTGGAACTCAACTCCAACAAAAATGTTCATCCTCACACAAAGATTTGGAAATTAAACAACCTTATGATGAATGATAGTTGGGTTCAGGAAGAGATAAAAGAGGAAATTGTGAAATTCCTCAGACATAACAATAATGAAGACACAAATTATCAAAACCTGTGGGATACAGCAAAAGCAGTCTTAAGAGGAAAATTTATTGCATTAGACACTTATATTGGAAAAACAGAAAGAGAGCACATCAACAAACTCATGAACCATCTTATGAAATTGGAAAAAGAAGAACAATCTAATGCCTAACCTGGCAGAAGAATCAAAATTAAGTCAGAGATTAATGAAATTGAAAACAAAAGAATCATTCAGAAAATTAATGAAACAAAAAGTTGGGTTTTCAAGAAAATAAATATTGGGTGGTGCCTGTGGCTCAAAGGAGTTGGGCACTGGCCCCATATGCCAGAGATGGCAGGTTCAAACCCAGCCCCAGGCTTAAAAAAGAAAAAGAAAAGAAACAATGAACCTACCCAACCAGAATGCACCTCAATTTATAAGAAAAACTCTAATAGACATGAGAACTTGATTTCTTCCAGCTCCATAGTAGTTGGAGATTTTAACACTCCTTTAGCAGTGTTGGATAGATCCTCCAATAAGAAGCTAAGTAAAGAAATTTCAGATTTAAACTTAACCATTCAACATCTGGATTTAACTGACATC